>JAKUAJ010000301.1:0-21938 GCA_030562865.1 Kodamaea lidongshanica (nom. inval.) | reverse complement strand
CTCACTCATTCACTCACTCACTCATTCACTCACTCACTCATTCACTCACTCACTCATTCACTCACTCACTCATTCACTCACTCACTCATTCACTCACTCACTCATTCACTCACTCACTCATTCACTCACTCACTCATTCACTCACTCACTCATTCACTCACTCACTCGCTCACTCGCTCACTCACTCGCTCATTCGCTCCGCTCATTCACTTCGCTTCGCTTCGCTTCGCTTCGCTTCGCTCGCTCGCTCCTACAAACCTCCCTTCATATTCTCATTAATCATGCAATTCTATTACTCACCCTCATCTAAAATACGAAGCACCAATTGCTGCACCAATAATAGAGCTATTCTCAACCAATTTGAAATCAACAGTAATGCCAGCATCCTTGACAAAAGTATTGCCATTGACGAATCTCTTAATTTCTTCTCTATACTTGTTGAAAAACTCCAAGACCGATCCCACATAACTAATAACCATCAATTTCTCGTCAAAGTTGTTCTTGCCTTTCAAGAGCTTGATGAATGATACGATGCTGAATGACACTATGAACGCGGCTCTTTTCCGTATGGCCCTCACAATATTCTTCATCACTGCAATGTCGTTTTTGTTCATCAACAGTATGTCCATGGAGTATGCTTTGGCAAATCTTTGTGCAATCAAGTTATAGTCCTTGGATTCATCCATGAGACACATCAATTCCCCGTCAAACCCATCGTACGGTGTACTGAGGAGCTTGCCGAACACTTTCTTGTCCACTTTGGGGAAGATTTCCTTGGCTTCAATCAAGTCAACCAATACGAGTCTGGTCAATTCGGGTAAGTAACGTCCAGAAGTGAGCAATTCGGTGGGTTGGAGAATTTGCCCGTTTGAGTCGGTTGACAAGTAGCATCGGTAATCAAATTGAAAGTTCTCGAACCTCGGCTCGATGATGTAATCATACTTGTTTGTGATATAAGGAAGCATTTGATCACCAAATAAGGACAATTCGGTGTTGAAGAGTACTTTGGATGATGGTTGGTGCTCGTTCTGGACAATCTTTTGTTGGGGTAAGTGGTGTGCCTCCAAGGCACAACAAATGTTGAAGCCCGTACCTAAGACAAGAGCCAACTTTGTATACTTGTTTAAGAATAAGCCCGCAGCGTATACTGCAAGGGAGTCGTTAAGTATGGCCTGGACATTGATGCTGATATTGTGGTCATTCATGAGGGTCTCTTCGAGGATGGTTTTCAAATCTTTGTCATAAATCTCCTCGGAGATGGTGTACCCTTTGGACACATGGATGATTCTACCCGAGTTGTACGATGTCGTTTTCAAGGGGAAGGACCATGTTATGCCCGTGGACACCACCAGGGTGATGTCGATGAGATGCTGGGCCTTAAGGATCTCGGAGATCTTGTCACCGATAAAACTAAAGAAGGCCTTGTTGATCACTTTGTTGGTGTTTTCGATGGTCCATTTCTTCTCAATCACAATCTTAATCCGGCTCTGGTTGTCCGGTATGGCTGAGTTTTTTTCGTACTCGGAGTCATCTATGGAGGTGTCTGTATTATCGTTCAAGGTGGCGAGGTTTAGTTTGGATTCACCCGACGAGTTGGATGTGGATATTTTCAGAAGCGTATCCATTGCGCTATTTTCCATGAGTTTGGATACTCTGGATTTGATTTCCACTACCGCTATACGAAGCGTGCTACCTCCGAGGTCAATGCAGAGAAAGTTTCCAAATTCATCCCCACTGGGGTTGATATCATAGTTTGGTAACATGGATATTGAGGAGTTTTGAAGGGAGTCTTCAAAGTCCTTCAAAAGAAGGTTAGCTTGAGATGTAAGAATAGAATCATTGAGGTTATTATTGAATCCTTCAATAACTTTATTGGTTACACTCCCAAACGCATTTGTTTGCTGAGATGAAATCCCCTCACTAGTTGTGGTCACCCCTTCACTATGTGCTTGTCCATTTCTGGGCTTTTGGGCTTCTTTGCTGGTCTTCAGCTTGAACCTCTTGAAAAACGGCATAGACCCCTTATGGCCTGAGAAAAATATTTGTTTATATATATATATTAATATTCGTACAAACAATAATGTTACATTAATTTTCGATACTACATCCTTGATGTAACGTCGCGAGAACAAATAAAAAGAAAAGATGCGCAGGCTTCTTTTCTTTGCGCAACTTTTGCCATATTTCCAACTAATGCAACAAGGCCCATAATGTAACAGCTCCTATGATTTGCTGATCAAAAAGTATGGTGACATGTATAGTATGGTGACATGTATAGTATGGTGACATATGGTGACATGTGTCAACATGTCACCATACAATAACATACCTACATCACCAGCTCGTTCACTACATCATCACTGTCACCTCCTTCACAATCTCCTTCACAATATCATCACCACCTTTATCGCACTAAACTCCCATTTCGTATTCTTGCGTAATTCTTAAAACGTTTAAACAATCCATCGATTGTTTCAAAAAAGCTTGTACTCGCCAATTACACAGCATGTCTCACTTTTGAATCTTGAATGTTGCATTGAATGAATACCACATCTCCAAGTGCTACATCATGTCGCATATTGTCATCACACCACACATGAAACATCTGAATATTACAACACAACGTATATAAATATCCCATGCTGCGCCCCACCAAACCAGCAACATAACTTGATATATCTCATCATCGATAATCTTGTTCTTCAACTGATTATATTGTGTATATTGTGTAATTTCGAACAAATGGACAATAAAGGTGAGTTTGTAAGTTTAAATATGTATAACGGTGACATAGTTGGCATAGTTGGCGTTTCCATAGTTGGCGGTAGCCAACTATGGAAGCCGTCCAAAGTGGATGACCAATCAGAGTACTGAATTTGGTATGAAATGTAGTTATTTGGTGGTTTGATGGAAATTAAGCGGTGAGTAGCAAACAGTAGAACAAACGAGCGAAGCGAGTTTGTGAGTGAGTGAGTTAGTGCTTGAGTGAGTTCGTGAGTGCTTAAGTGCGTGCGTGAGTGAGTTCGTGAGTGAGTGCTTGAGTCGTGAGTGAGATTGTGAGATTGTGAGATTGTGAGTGCGTGAGATTGTGAGTGCGTGAGATTGTGAGATTGTGAGTGCGTGAGTGAGTGCGTCTGCTCGTTCGTTCGTTCGTTCGTTCGTTCGTGAGTAGCGAATTCGGTAGATTCAAACAAACTCGCTTCGCTAGTTCGTTTGTTCGTGAGTGAGTTCGTGAGTAGCGAATTCGGTAGTTTCAAACAAACTCGCTTCGCTCGTTCGTTCGTAACTACGTTAACATCTAAACATCGCTCGTTGGCGTTGTGAGTTGTTAGTTCACTGCAAGTTCTCATAGATTGCCGAAATTATCTATTTGGTGGTCTTTTGTCATCTTCTGTATTTAAAATTCACTTATTATAAAGGCCATGTCTTTAAGTTCATCTCACCTATTGTCTCATACAAACATTCAGTCACAAAGTTAAAAATTGCTTTTGTTCGTGAATTCGCAGCCATAGCCAAGATGAACGAGCACTCGCCAACGAGCGAAGCGAGTTGGCGTTGCGAGTTTTGAGTTCACTGATTGAAATCAGTGAGTTTACGTATTATGTTGGTTATTATGTTACGTTGGGGTTTTTTGGCATCACCTTTGGTATCACCTTTGGCATCACCTTTGGTATCACCTTTGGCATCACCTTTGGTATCACCTTTGGAGCTCACTTGAGTCAGAGGATTATATGAAATAGTGATTTGTAAAGAGTTTGACAACCAGATAATTCACAACCAGAGAATTGACAACCAGAGAATTTACAACCAGACAGTTTGATTGGTGTTAGAAATATAAACTTATCAAAGACAGTTTGTGAGTATGAGTTTGTGAGTATGAGTTTGTGAGTGTGAGTGTGAGTGTGAGTGTGAGTGTGAGTGTGAGTGTGAGTGTGAGTGTGAGTGTGAGTGTGAGTGTGAGTGTGAGTGTGAGTGTGAGTGTGAGTGTGAGTGTGAGTGTGAGTGTGAGTGTGAGTGTGAGTGTGAGTGCGTGAGTGAGCAAACTCGCTTTGCTCGTTTGTAATTGAGTGCGTGAGTGAGTGCGAGATTCTGAGTGAGTCCATTAGTTCGCTCGTGAAACAAAAGAATTCGCTACTCACTCACTCACTCACTCGCTTCACTCGTTCGGAGCTCGGCGGGCTGGCTATTTTCTGATATTTTGGAACCTGCCGCAAAACTTTGCAATGCTACGCCACTCATCATGCCAACACCATTAGTTTTATGGTTCTTGACTCATCTGATCAGGTCAAGGCAAAGTTATCAAAAAATTGTCAGTTTAATACACAGTTTACACCCAATGAAATCTGTGATATTTAATACGAACGAGCGAAGCGAGTGAGTGAGTAGCAAATTCTTTTAATACGATCAAGCGAACCGACTGAGTGAGTAGCAAATTCTTTTAATACGATCAAGCGAGCCACGTTATTGCGGTACGGGTCTTTAGAGATTTGTTCACTCACTCACTCGCTTCGTTCGTTCGTTCGTTCGTTCGTTCGTTCATAGCAAATTCGATAGGTTCAAACAGACGAGCCAAACAAACTCGCTTCGCTCGTTTCTCTTCCCAAATTGCTGCTTCCAAAAACCGTTTAGAACACTCTAGCTTCTTCCTAGTTTAATGTTAAATCCTTATTAATTTCTCTTCAAAGGATCGATATCTGGACTTCCTGAAACTTGGAACATTATTCATCCTTGCTCAACTATTAATAAATGCCCACTACATCTTCTCGGCCTCATCCGCTAGTCTTGTGCGACTGGTTGCAAAAAATAGTTTAAGCTGGTCAATGTATAGCCATGATCTACTCTACTGGGTATCTAAAGGGCTAGTCTACTGGGTATCTAAAGGAAATATAACTATGAGATATAAGGAAGGTATTAGTACAAGTAAAGTGATAAAGATTACACACACTCGTTCAATCAAAGTATGCTACTCACGACTTACCGACTTTACATTGACGAGTATTCATTGACAACTTTATTCACTCACTCACTCACTCACACGCACTCACTTACTCGCACTCACTAACTTTGTTCGTTCACTCACTCACACACGCACTCACACACGCACTCACACTCATTCACTTTGTTCATTCACACTCACTCACTCGCTTCGCTCGTTCGGCAAGGTTTAGGCCAACAATATCATCAAAATTTACACACTTTTACAATATCATCAAACTAGATGCTATTAGCTTGTGTCACCAGGTTGTACACCTAACAATATATAATGAATGTATTTCTCATGTACGAGCGAAGCGAGTTGGGTACTGAATTCCTTACTCACTCACAAAGCACTCACTCAGCGAGTTGGTCTACCGAATTCGCTACTCACTCACAAAGCACTCACTCAGCGATTTGGTCTACCGAAATTGCTACTCACTCACAAAGTCACCTCGCTGAGTGAATGAGTGCGTTGGTGAGTGACTGACACACATCTTGATTTGAACGAGCGAACCAAATGAATGACACACTCCTTGATCGAACAAACTCGTTTTGCTTTTTGAATTCATTAAAGCACTCTACTCAACAACGTATGATTAAATGGTGAAATGAGCTAATATTGAGCATTATATATACGCTTGCAGGGAATATTTTACTTTCAATCTCGCATCGCTCGTATACTGCTTCGCAGGTATTGTATTCAGACTATTTATCTCGCTTCGCTCGTACTTCGCAGCTAATATATTCACACTATCAATCTCGCTTCGCTCGTATGCTGCTTCGCAGGTAAAGTATTCACCCTATCAATCTCGCTTCGCTCGTATGCTGCTTCGCAGCGAATATATTCACACTATCAATCTCGCTTCGCTCGTATGCTGCTTCGCAGGTATTGTATTCACACTATCAATCTCGCTTCGCTCGTATGCTGCTTCGCAGGTATTGTATTCACACTATCAATCTCGCTTCGCTCGTATGCTGCTTCGCAGCGAATATATTCACACTATCAATCTCGCTTCCCTCGTATGCTGCTTCGCAGGTATTATGTTCGCACTATCAATCTCGCTTCGCTCGTATGCTGCTTCGCAGGTAAAGTATTCACACTATCAATCTCGCTTCGCTCGTATGCTGCTTCGCAGCTAATATACTCACTCTATCCTTTGCTACACGTAACAGTCTGAACTAACTTCAAAATGATAAACTATAATGCAATAAAAGTTTCAAAACTCACTGGCTATTCACCAAGGTACCTAACCTTTAAGGCTAGTACTGCTCCACAAGTTTGCCCGATGCACTCGCTTCGCTTCACTCGCTAAGCTTGCTTCGCTCGCTTACTCGTTTACCCGATAAACTCACTTCCCTTCACTCGTTAAGCTCGCTTCGCTCGCTTACTCGTTCATTCTCTTCATCTCAATCTTCTCCTCCTCCTTCACAATCTCACGCAACCACCCCTTAACCTGCTGCATAACCTCCTCAATCATCCTCATCACAACAACCTGCGCAGGTTTCATCATATTCATCACATACAAAAAGTATAATCCTCCTCCCAACAACAAACACAACGTTATTAATAATGGATTGCGTAATACAGCCATAAACTCATTCCAACCCAACACTAAAACAACCAAATACATCCAATATGGTATATGAGTTTTACCTTGAATCATGGCTCGTTTAGTCTCAACATATTGAGTATCAATTTCTCGTTTATATTTCTTTGAAATCACTTCACTTTCATTCTCCAAGATAACTTGTTTCACAGAAAACTCTTCATCTTCGTCCTCGTCAATGTTGGTGACTGGGTCAACTTCAACGTTGATTTCTTTTAAAACTTCCAATGTTTGATACCCTGCAGCTTTCCCTTCTGCAAATGTATCATCCAACTCCAAGGTACTCATGTACATGCGAGGAAGTCCCGAGTCGTCATAACGAAATTTATCTTCAAATCTTTCCTTCATGATGTTCCCAAGTGTGTCTTTGTTGACGATGCTTTTGATGGTTGAATACACTTTATTCCATGAGTTTTCATCGAATTTCTTAACAATCGATTCGTTCATTTCGTTGGTCGTGCCCAACCCAAAATCATAAATACCATCCAAACTAAATTTTTTTGTAAAGTTTTCAACCTTAAAACGATTGAAGTTATCGATTATGTTGGTCCATGTCAGATTATCTGGATTATTATTAACTTCAAATGTAATTAATTTAGTCATTTGATTATTAAGCTTTTTGATACTTTTGTTCACAAGATTATCTAATTCAACTAATCTCTGTTTATGTACAATTTCTTCAAGTTTCTTTGATAATGATTCCCATTCATCATCAAATAATTGATCATGTTGATATTTAAAAATTGCCAATTTCTTTTCATGAATTTGTTTATATTCATTAACCAATACTTTGGTTTCATTGGTGAATTCCTCTTTATTGATTTTGCCAACTTTCCCTTTGAATTCAAAAAGCAATTCATCTTCAATTTTATTTCTATGATCTTCAAATACATTATGCAAAACCAGGAAAATCTTAGATTGTAAAATCAATCTTCTTCCTTCGTAAACGCCAACGTTGTAACGAGCGGCTCTTTCATCAAAAATTTCAAGGGCATTTGAAACCAATTCTAACATCCCAATTCCATTGTCAAGTTGTGATTGATAATTCTCTTCAAAATTACCAAATACACTTTGAGAGATTTCATCACATTTGAATTTGGCAACCAAGATTTGTTGTGTAGGTAAATCCAAGTCTTTATTATTATTGATTTGATCCCAACAACTCTCAGCATACATTGTCCATCCTTCAATTGGGATATCATGATGATAGTTTGGTTTGAATATTTCCGTACCAAATCTATCACCCAACAGTTTTACATCTTGTTCAAACTCACCATATTGAAGGACTTTATGACGTAATGCATGGAAATCAACATCGAAAAAGTCTTCGAATTGAAAGTGTGATAAATCATTTGGTTTACTTAAACTATCCCACATCTTTACCAAGTCATTTTTTAAGGTGGCCAGTAAACTCAGTAAAGGGGTATTACCAATATGATCTCTAATAACAATCATCAACAACACCTTATGATTATCATCAGGGTTTTGAAGTTTGGATGTACCAAATAATGACAAATTCACTTCAAATACAGTTTTTAATAACCCCATATTAGCCCCTTGATAAAGTCCAACTTGAGTCTCCCAAATATTAACAATTAAAACTTCACTGGTACTGATTGCAAACAATGCAGATTTACGTTCGAAATCTTGATCTTCTCCACGTTCACGACCATCGGTACCTTCAACGTCCATAACGAATATCTCCCCTTTTAAAGTACTAGCCTTACTACTGAATAAGGCGGGTGAATGTGCCATCCAAATACCTTTGGTTGTTTGTTGTCTACGATGTTCATCCATTACATCGAAATCAGTATTGAAGAGCTTGTTTAATAACGTTGACTTTCCTGTTGATTGACTTCCAAATACCGATACAATATGATAATCATCTTTGGAACCTTGAATTGAAGTGATGTAATCGAGAAGGTTTTGATTGAATTCTTTGGATTCATTAATGACTTGGATTGCTTGTTCTTTGTAAATGGGAACGAAGCTGGATGAGGATGAACTGTGTGAGAGGATATCCTCTGTGATGTTTGGAGGTGGGAGTTCTGTCATATGTGTTTTTTGGAGAGCGAGCGACGAACAAATGAGCGAGCGAACGAACAAACGAGCGAACAAACGAACGAGCGGACAAACGAACGAGCGAAGCGAGTGAGTGAGTGAGTGAGTGAGTGAGTGACTATTTAACTCTGAGTATGTAGATAGTGATTTCTGAGTTAGTGAGTAGGGAATTTGAGTGAATGAGTGTGAGAGTGTGAATTCTGAGTGAGTGAGTAACTAGTGAACTCTGAGTATGTGAGAGTAGTGATTTCTGAGTGAGTGAACTCTGAGTATGTGAGAGTAGTGATTTCTGAGTGAGTGAGCGGGTGAGTGAGTGAATTCTGAGTGAGTGAGCGTGTGAGTGAGTAAATACTGAGTGAGTTCGTGAGTGAGAGAGTGAGCCGAGCAAACTGAGTGAGCCGAGCAAACTGAGTGAGCCGAGCAAACTGAGTGAGCCGAGCAAAGTGATTGAGGCGAGCAAAGCGATTGAGTGAATTCTGAGTTCACTCTTGACTGAGGTGAGGCGAGCAAAGTTGTGAGGCTCTAACGAATACTTTAGCCTATTCTCTCACCATTCATAATTGTTTCATTCATGCAGTACCGTCTTTGAGGTTTCACATGAGAATAGTTATTAATGGAGCTTTATGAAATAAGAGAATAAGAAATTAAAAGTGAGTGTAATGAAGAAACGTAGATAGAGGGTGTAGATAGAAGGTGTACATGGCATAAATTAGTTGGTATTGATGGCACACATGGCACACATGGCATAAATGGCACACATGGCATATATAAGAACCCTCAAGAGCCGAAAATCAGATTTATGGTCTAGACACAGACAACCCTGAGTAATTTAGACACTGAATATCCTAAAGTGCCTACACGACAAACGTACACTTACCGCATAACGCGATTACCATATAAAGAGCCTAAACGAGTACTTTTACCGCATGGACAGCCTAAACGACTGCCTTTACCGCCCTTACCGCGCTTATTACCTTTACCGCCCTTTTCACCTTTACCGCGTAGACCCAAATACACTCCCTCGAACCTCCTACAGTCACGAGAAATATGTTCTTTGTGATCGGAACAGTCACAACCTCTTTACGTCCAACTCTTGCGTCACAATTGATTGGTGTATGTGATTATTGTGTATTGAATAGCCAAACATCAATTTCGGGTTGCATAGTGTGTAGGTATCTTCAAGTACAAGTTATCACTCTACATATTCGAACCATACGCTTTTTTTACACTTTTTACAAAATGGTTGCAAAATTCGAACAACATTGACAGGTGTTGATTTAACAATCGACAAGTGCAACTCATAGGACTTGATGGCGTACGTTAAATTCTGATCAATCATCCTTCATATTCCCTATACATTAACCTTCTCAGTCAACTCAGGAAGAACCTCATTTAAATCTCCAACCAATCCAATATCAGCAACATTGAATATAGCAGCATCGGCATCCTTGTTAATAGCAACAATCACCTTGGAATCCTTCATACCAGCCAAATGTTGAATGGCCCCACTAATCCCAACAGCAATATACAAGTCAGGAGCCACAATCTTACCAGTTTGACCAACTTGTAAAGAGTTATCACAGAAGCCGGAATCAACTGCGGCTCTGGAAGCACCCACGGCGGCCCCTAATTTGGAAGCCAAAGGCTCAACTAATTTGTTAAAGGTTTCTTTATCCTTGAGACCTCTACCACCGGAGATGACTCTTGATGCAGATCCCAAATCCGGTCTTTCTGAGGTGATGATTTGTTCATTAATCAATTCGATGATTTTGGCCGGTTTGACATTTGTTTGATATTCTTCAACACTTGCAGAACCTCCTTCACTTGCACTTGGTTCAAAAGCAGATACCCGCACCGACACCAAGACGTGTGGATCGGCCGTTTTGACAGTGACAAGAGCGTTACCGGCGTATATTGGTCTGATGAATGTGTTTGCATCTTCAACTTTGATGATATCACTGATTGGTTGGACGTCCAACAAGGCTCCCAAACGAGGTAAAAGTGACTTTCCGACACTCGATCCAGCAACCATTACATGCGTCAAATTGCTATCATTAGACAAAACCTCTTGAATCACAGGTGAAACCTCCTCTGCTAACAAGTGATCAAATTGATTTCCCGGTACGGTTAACACTTTGGTAACGTTTTTCACTTTGGAGACTTGGTCAGCTACAGCAATATCTTTTCCTAAAAGAATGGCTGTTATGGGCTTTCCAATCTGATGAGCAGCTTCGATCGTGGATAACGATCCTTGGCTGATTTTACCACCTACAGTCTCTATGACGGTGAGTGTGTTGTGCAGGGGTCTAGTTGAATGAAGTAATCTGGTGAAACGAAACATATTGACTCTGACTCAGAATGCGAATTTTCACGAGCATAGCAAAACGAGCATAGCGAAACGAGCATAGCGAAACGAGCGTAGCGAGTTGAGCGTAGCGAGTTGCAAAAACCGTAACGAGACGAGCGAAGCGAGTTGAGTTGATCCGATTTCTGCAAGATGAGCATAGCCAGTTGACTTGATTTGATTTCTGCAAGACGAGCATATCCAGTTGACTTGATTTGATTTCTGCAAGACGAGCATAGCCAGTTGACTTGATTTGATTTCTGCAAGACGAGCATAGCCAGTTGACATGATTTGATTTCTGCAAGACGAGCATAGCCAGTTGACTTGATCCGATTTCTGCAAGACAAGCATAGCGAGTTGAATTGATCCGATTTCTGCAAAGACAAAGAGGACATTTTATATAAGCACAAGTATTATACTATTAGAGTATGATCACCATTTCATTCATTCATAAATCGGAACAAACCTTTCAAGATCATTACCGCAATACTGCAACATGTTCTTGAATCTGTAAAGAATTACACTATATCAAGTGATACTATTGAAAATGACTGAAATTTGTATATATGGTTGGGTATATCAATATGATAATCTGTTAGTACCAACCTCACCAGGCAGTATACCTTTATATCGCTAACAAATGACAGCCAAGTAAACAAATGACAGCCAAGTATACTATTACAAATGACAGCCAACTAAACTATTAAGAATAAATCAATACCAATTGAATTGATTATCACTCACAAACTCACAAACTCGCAAACTCGCTTCGCTCGTTTGCTCGTTTGCTCGTTTCGTTCATTCTCGCACTCTAATCACCCCTTAATGACTCCCCCAGATTATCAAAACGTCATCTTAATCAACGAAACCAGTGACAATTACGATGTAATCAAGTACACCAACCACCCAACCCCCAAGATAACCGATCCCACCGATGTAATCATCAAAAACCATTGGGCAGGTGTCAACTTTATTGAAAGTTACTTTAGAAAAGGAATTTATCCAGTACCAAAATTCCCCTACATACTCGGTAGGGAAGCCCTGGGAGTTGTGGTTGCCGTCGGAGATGAATGCACCAAGTTTAAGGTTGGTGATAAAGTTGCATATCTCTCTCCATCCACATTCGCTCAATATACCAAGATTACTGACAATTATGTGCGGGCTTACAAATTAGATCATGACTCAACACAAGAGCAAATGAAGATTCTTGGCTCCGGACTTACTCAAGCATTCACTGCTTTAACCTTTTTGGATGAAGCTTACTCAGTCAAGGAGAACGATGATGTCTTAGTATGGGCAGCTGCTGGTGGTGTGGGACGTTTGTTGGTTCAATTGGCCGCGCTTAGAGGTGCAAACGTGATTGCAATTGCCCTGACAAAGGAAAAATTGCAAATTGCAAAGGGTTTAGGTGCCAAACATTTAATCTTAACTTCACAAGATATCGTAAGTGAAGTCAAGAATATCACCAATGGAAAAGGTGTTGCTGTAAGTTATGACTCTGTAGGTAAGGATACTTTTGAAATTTCTTTGGAGGCCTTGGCTAGAAAAGGTACTTTTGTCAGTTATGGGAATTCTTCTGGTCCTGTAACCCCCTTTTCTCCAGCAAGATTGGCTGGTAAAAATATCAAGTTTTTAAGACCTGTGGTGAACAATTACATTGAGACAAATGAAGAGTTTTCTCATTACATGGGCTTGCTTTTGGAAAAGATTAATGTGTTGGATTTTGGTATTTCGGGTATTTTTGACTTGAAAGATTATGTTGATGCTACAAAGCTTTTGGAGAGTAGAGCAACTACTGGTAAGTTGACCTTGAAAATTGATTAACAAGATGATTTTATAACATAAAGAGTTGACTAGTACTCGATAACTCCCTTAAACTTTCCAACATATGAGTTGAATATGTCCCCTTATGATCTAAAAATAACCAGCCAAGCATCTTTGAATCTCCGCATTCATGTATCATTACCAAAAGTTTGGCATCTCTTGACGAATGCTCAACTTTGTACGTTTTCTGGATATCTGACCTTGGATGCAACATGTAAAATATGCAACGTGACAAAATTCATATTAATGTCCTTTGGTTACAAAGAGGTATTCATATTAATGTCCTTTGGTTACAAAATGGTATTCATGTGATTCACCTTTAGTTTGGTTACAAAATGGTAATCATGTGATTCACATCCTTCAGTTTAGTTACAAAGAGATATTCATGTGATTCACCTTTAGTTGCTTGGTTACAAAAATCTCTATTCTTGTACTCAAGCATAACGTTTCAACAAAGAGTACCCCATATAGGAAAATGAACGCAAAATCATTCTCACAGTTGCCATGCTATCAACATGTGCAATTTAGCAACCTGCCATTTTATGGTGGGAAACGTTGTAGAGATGATATCTGATGATAGTTAATGTAAGAAGTCTTATAGATTTTTTTGTTGGTTTAGGGGTTTGTGCCATTGCAAACGTGGCCTTGTAAGCGAAACGATGTTATGGAAGAAAGAATATGGAGGTTTATTTGATTGATTATGTCCCGTACATTGACCGTACGTTGACCGTACGTTGATTATGTCCCGTACATTTTTTTTTTTCCGCCAACCAACTAGCAATCACCAATTAATAATCCATCAGTCACTACTACATACATAGAACAAACCCGTTAATCTCATAGAAAACCAAACTCGAAACACTAGATCTCTCACATTGAGTCACAGAAATAAAATTTCGAGAGTATAATTTTCTCAATAAAAACCACCTCGAGTCATAGCAGAGGTACATTCACTCAAACAATTGGTTACCAACATCACTCACATAACAAGCACACTAATAAGCAAACTAATAAGCAAAGTCATACCACCACAACACCTATCGCTAAATGTCAAAATCATCAGACTCAAGTGGTCCTCCCCAATCAATACCAACTGCAAGACACATCTCGTCAAGAAGAGTAATACACGAAAGACTGAACTTGGTTGAAGAAACTGAACAGAGACAGCTGTATTCAAGTGCCCCTCAAGAAAGCAATGCCTACGTGCCTACCCATACTCACCATGTGGAAGGTTTGACATGGAGTGAAATATTACCATATTACCTTCCATTCCTTTCCTGGGTCAAGTCATACTCCATGAGTCATTTCATAGGTGATTTAATCGGAGGGTTCACTTTGGTTTTCTTTCAATTACCATTATCCTTATCATATTCAACTTCCTTGGCCCACGTGCCTGTCATATCTGGGCTCTATTCATTAGGAATTTCACCACTTATTTACCTTGTGTTTGGAAGTGTACCTCAGATGATTGTGGGACCTGAAGGTGCCATTTCCTTGGTTGTAGGCCAAGCTGTTGAGCCCTTACTTGCTCATCATAAGCATGTAGATCCCCTCGAATATGTTGTTGCAATCACTTTTGTTAGCGGTGCCAGTTTATTAGGATTCGGTTTAGGTCGTTTTGGATTTCTCGATAATGTGTTGAGTGCATCACTTCTTAAAGGGTTCATAAGTGGAGTTGGTATTGTCATGATTATTAACGCATCTGTTGTGGTCTTGGGACTTCTGGAACTTCAAAAACAAATCTCGGCTGATCCAACTCAAATGGATATTCATTCTCCATTTGATAAAATGGTATTTTTAGCTGAACATTGGAGAAAACTGAACCCATTAAGCTTTAAAATTAGTATCATTGGCTTTATCGTTATTATGACTGTTAGAACTTTAAAAAAAATGGCTAGTAAAAAGAAGGGGAAATGGATGAATCGTATGGTTTATATCCCAGAAATCCTTATAGTGGTGACTGTATCAACATTACTTTGTTCAAAGTATAGATGGGATTTGAGTGGGATTGAGATTATTGGTGAAGTGAAAAATGAAGGTAGTGTTCATTTATATAATCCATTCAATCGTCGTATGTTCAAATTGATCAAAATGTTAGGTACCTCAGGTTTTTTGGCTGCTATGTTAGGATTTTTTGAATCTACAACAGCTTCGAAATCTTTAGGTTCAACTTATGATCTTCCAATATCTTCAAACCGTGAACTTATAGCATTGGGTTTCATGAATTTAGCATGTTCAGTGTTTGGTGCATTACCAGCTTTTGGTGGTTATGGTAGATCAAAGATAAATGCAATCTCAGCTAAAACTACAATGCTGGGGGCTATAATGGCATTGGCAACTTTATTCACCATTTCGAATTTTTTGGATTACTTATACTTTGTACCTGAATGTACTCTAAGTGTAATTACTGCCGTTATTGGGATATCACTTATTGAAGAAGCTCCTTATGAACTTTATTTCCATTGGATTGGTGGTGGTTATAACGAATTGATCACTTTTGGAGTAACTGTGATGACCACAATTTTCTTTTCCATGGAAGCTGGGATCTCTGTTGGATTATTATATTCATTAATTCGTGTTATTAAGCACTCTGCTGAATCAAGAATCCAAATTTTAGGAAGGTACCCAGGCTCTAACCTTTTCTTTAATGCTGATGTCCCTCTTTCAAGTGAACTTAATCAAACTTATACACCCGATTCACTTGAACCAGAAACTTCCCTGTCTGACTCCACTCGTATTTCTCAATATGACTTGATAAAATTGGCAAGTATGGAACAATTAAAGAAATCTCAATCACATGCCATATTAGATTTCCTTTCTGATTCTCATATGACTCATCTTAATACTGCAGCTTTAGAAGAGATTGAAGGATGTCTTATTGTTAAAATTCCAGAACCACTCACCTTCACTAATAGTAGTGATTTACGTGCACGGTTATTACGTGTTGAATGTTATGGGTCAACAAAAGCTCATCCAGCTCTGAAACGTTCTCGTGATGAATCAATGACAAAATATATTTTATTTGATTTAAATGGTATGACTGACTTGGATTCTTCAGCTGCTAAAATCGTACAAGAATTACTTAGCTCTTACAAAAAACGTGACATTTGTACATTCTTCGTTCGCGTTTGCAACAGTACCAAGCTTCGTAAAAGATTAAATGATACAGGAATTAACAGAATTTTACTTGATTCTTTAAGACATGTCAAGTATTTTGAAGGTCAAATGAGGGGTAACTTGGGTGCTCTGATTTCACTGAAATCTCTGGATGATGAGTCTATTTATAATTTGATTGAGAGTAATGAGTTTCCATATTTCAAGAGTATTAGTGATGCTTTGAAGGTTGTTGATTATTATGATCAAAGTTTGGTGTTGCGTCCAACGTTTAGTTTAGTTGATGTGTAGGAATGAACGAACGAGCGAACAAGCGAACGAGCGAAGCGAGTGAGTGCGTGAGAGAGTGAGTGAGAACAAACGAGCGAAGCGAGTTTGTGGTGAGTGAGTGCTTGGGTGAGTGCCTGAATGCGTCAGTGAGTGAGAACAAACGAGCGGAGCGAGTTTGTGGTGAGTGAGTGCTTGGGTGAGTGCCTGAATGCGTCAGTGAGTGAGTACGTCAGAGTGAGTGAGTGAGAGAGTGAGTGAATGCGTCAGTGAGTGAGTGCGTCAGAGAGTGAGTGAGTGAGTTCGTGAGTGCGAGAGAGTGTGAGTGCGAGAGAGTGTGAGTGCGAGAGAGTGTGAGTGCGAGAGAGTGTGAGTGCGAGAGAGTGTGAGTGCGAGAGAGTGTATGAGTGCGTCAGTGAGTGAGTACGTCAGAGAGTGTGAGTGAGAGAGTGTGTGAGCGAGAAAGTGTGAGTGAGAAAGTGTGAGTGAGAAAGTGTGAGTGCGAGTGACTGAGTCTGAGTGAGAGACTGTGTGCGTGCTTCAGAGAGTGTGAGTGCGTGAGTGTGAGTTAGTGAGTGAGTGCTTGTGAGTGAGTGCGTTTCTTGAGTACATGAGAGCGTTTCTTGACAAAGTAGCAGACTTTTGAGTGAGGGAGCGTTTTCGTGCCTTCTTTGAGTGAGTACTGCCTTCTTTAAGTGAGTACTACCTTCTTTGAGTGAGTACTGCCTTCTTTCAATAATACATACTTAATGTTAGGTTGACGGGTGGACCAGTTAAAGCAAACCATATTTTTCGTCAAGTTCTCTAATAGAACACACTTTCACCCTGTTAAGGCCGCTTTTTCTGCTATCGATTTGATTGATTCAATTACAAACTGGTACTTTCCACTTTATGGTATTCCGGACTCCATCCAATCAGATAGAGGTCCCCCATTCACCAGTCAACACGAAATTTTTAAAACAAATTGGTTTCCATCCTAAACTTTCCGTCGCTAATCACCAACGATCAAATGGAAGAGTGGAGAACCGAAACAAGCTTATCGAAAATTATCTCAGACTCTTTGTCAAAAATAACAAAGACTGGGTAAAGTTACTTGCTATGGGAACCATCGACGCTGTTGAACGGAAAATCACCATTCGAGATTGATCTCGGTTATGTCCCAACTGCACCTCGAGACATCATATTCCCCACCCAAAAGAAGGATAGCACAAGACAATATTACGGCTCTGTTGATTACCATTGGTAAGGTAACTCGTGACGCGTCTGAGAAAGCATACGCCAAAGCGAAAATCCAGTTTGATAAGAAAACATGTTGAATTTCAAGTCGGTGATCAGGTATTCATAGATGCTGAATGCGTCCCATCCTTTCCAGATGCTCATAACGCAAGGTTGATGCCTAAACTTGGTTCCAAATTTTATGGTGCATTTACAATCTCCAACAAACTCTCGCCAGTGAATTACGATTTGGAATTACCAACTAATTACGGAGTACGATCTTTTATAATGAACAGTTGAGACTCAGAAAACAAATTAATCCTGGACTTCCAGTGGCTCCTGAAGAAGAGGAAGTTTTCAAGGTATGCAAAGATGGTTCACAATTAGTTGCAGTTGATCGAATTTAAATATACAGGATTGCAGCTTGGAGTTGGATACAAACAACCTGATGACGATGGTGAATTCAGAATTCAATACAGAGCTGCTGGTGAAGTTATCAGAACAGCTCCCTTAGCTGTCAAGGAATACGCGGAAAAATTCAACATCGCGAATTACTCGAACGGTTAAAGAATTCAAAGAAACTAAAGAGAAACTGGTTTTTGAGTGGGGGGATGTTAGGTTGAGGAGACGGTACTTCACAGCCGATATACTACACTTGCGTGTAGCTCGACTCGACACACAAAAACTAGGTTAATTAGACGAAGCACTGACGTTCGTAGACGAGGTCTGCAAATTGCCTCTTTAGCATATACGATAAACTATATAAAGAGGTCCACTTCGACCATTAAACATCAGTTAAGTTCTAAAGCTTGTACTAGACATAAATTTAATCTATGCCAAACATAACACTTTAACGTTAGCTTCATTTAATCTCCATTACTCCTTTTCTCAAAAACTAGTTTCGTATTCTCCAGTTCATTACTCTGATTCTCTACACGAGGTAATGCTGGTATCCACATGAGGTGCATAGAGTCTTACAAATGTATACTGTTTTCAATTATGTAGCAAGCCTCGAGAGTATGCCACAGGTCGACTTGGGTTGTGGACAATTTACAGAATAGAATTCAAACTGACGAACTCGAGCTCGCACCACGAACTCAAATCGCTACTCACGAACTCGAACGAACGAACGAACGAACTCGAACTCGCTTTGCTCACTCACACCCACACCCACACCCACACTCTTACGCACTCACACTCTTACGCACGATCTCACCCACTCACTCACTCACTCACTCACTCACTCACTCACTCACTCACTCGTTTCGCTCGTTCGCTCGTGTATAAACCCGTTCAGTGTCAACTGGGATAAAAGATGATAAAAGGTGTGCATCTTGGATTTCTTTGCTTCCAGTTGAATAAACTCATTTGTAGCTCCAGTGTCATTTTCTTGTCTTGGAGATGTAAAAATGAGCTACATTTCTTGGAGCAATAGCCAGTCAGAAAATGACTACAGCACAAAGCTTATAGTGAACATTTGTTAATCAGCACACAAACGAGCGAAGCGAGTGTGTGGGTGAGTGAGTGAGAAGATTTCGGAGACTATATTCGAAAAATCCGATTGGAGGTAAGATTGTGTGTTTAAGTATCAACCAAGTACAAGTATTGATCTTGCTAACCAAAAACTGTATCCAATAAATGAATAATAGCTTTAAAAGTGTTATCGTGTAAGATTTCAATACTTGGTGAAGAAGGTTGGTGTAAAGAAGAATCCACAATGTTGTACAATAAGCTCAATAATTAAGGGAAGTATCTGACAAGTGAGAAATATCCAATTTACAAAACGAAACCAATGAGTGAGTGAGAACAATTGAGTGAGTGAGTGAGAACAAACGAGCGAAGCGAGTTTGTGTTGAGTGAGTGAGTGCCTGAGTGCCTGAATGCGTCAAATATAAGTTCATGAGTCGTGAATGTGTCAACTGCAAGTGCGTGAGTTAGCGAGCACATTCGTGTGTTAGCAAACATTCATGCGTTATATATATATTTATTGGCCTGAAAACATTGCCTATGAAAATTTGGAGAATAAATTGTGTAGCTTCTTGCAGTACTATTGAAATAAATAATGCCAATTAAGGTTTTTGAATTCATTTCATACTGTCTCAAGTGTCAATTGTTTTATGGGCTATACGCCAAAGCGTACTCATTATCTCAAAACATGTGTACGTTAAAGCGTCGTGTTAACAAGCTTATTTGATAATTAGCAAATGGTTTATTCATGAAGATTCCTCCAAGTTTGGGGAAATGCATCAACAATGGATGTAGGTTGTTGGATAAAAAATGGACGAGTCAGGAATCGAACCCGAGACCTTACCCATGCTAAGGGTACGCGCTACCAACTACGCCACACGCCCAGAATTTATTCTGTAAAAATTCGTGATTTTTATAACCCACATTACAAGCTAACCAGGTAATTTGGTGGTTAGCTCGAATGAGCAAAGTGAGTGAGTGAGTGTGAGTGAGTGAGTGTGAGTGAGTACGTGCGAGTGAGTGAGTGAGTACGTGCGAGTGAGTGAGTGAGTGAGTGAGTCCGTGCATATATAAGTTCGAATCTAATCTCATGACTTACTGATGACTAACTCATACTCAGGAACTCTTAACTCATTTACTTACGAACTCACTCCCTCACTCACTCACTCACTCACTCACTCACTCACTCACTCACTCACTCGCTTCGCTCGTGAGTTCGCACAAAACTTCAATTGTTTTCTTTACATGTCAGTCGAACAATTACTCGATCAGATTGAAAACGATGGCGAGGACGCTCAACGTGAACTCACAATCCAAGAGGAATATCAGCTCTGGCGGAAAAACTGCCGTTACATGTATGAGTTTGTAAACGAAACAGCCCTCACATGGCCATCATTGACAATCCAATGGATGCCTGAAACCACAACCAGTGCCGAAGGTTTCACCGATACATCGTTACTTTTAGGAACCCACACTTCTGGAGAAGACACAAACTATTTAAAGCTTGTAACCACTCAATTGGGTAAAGCTGTTGGAGAAAAGAAGCCTAATTCACGTATTAAGATTACCAAGAAATTCGAGAACAAACTCGAAATAAACAGAGCTCGTTTCCAACCCCAAGACTCCAACGTTGTTGCTACGATAAATGGCGATGGTCATGTGGATATTTACAACTTACAGGATGAAGGTAATGTAAAACATTTCGAACCTCACACTGCCAATGGGTATGGATTATCTTGGAGTCCATTCCACAAGGCCCAATTATTAACATCTTCTGATGATAAATCAGTCGTCATTACCGATATCAACCTGGGTAAGGAAATGTATCGTAATGCAGAAAGTCATACTGATATTGTCAATGACTCCAAATGGCACCACTTTGACCAAAACGTCTTTGGTACAGTATCCGAAGACAAATATATGTATTTATTTGACTCAAGAAATTCATCCACAGCACCAGTATCGAAATATTACTCCCCAGACAGCAAAGGTATCAATGCAATCACCTTCCTGCCATTTCTGAAAAATTTGATCGCTATTGGTAATACCAATTCGAATATAAATTTGCTCGATATGAGAAAATTCTCCGGCAAAGATCCTAAAAATGGACTCCTACACACCATGATGGGCCATTCCGACTCAATCACATGTTTGGAATTCTCCCCACATCGTGATGGTATCATTGCCCTGGGTTCACAAGATCGTAGATTGATTATTTGGGACTTGTTCAAAATCGGTGAGGAGCAACAGCAAGAGGATGCTGAAGATGGATGTCCAGAGCTCTTCATGATGCATGCTGGTCATACAGGCACGGTTACAGACTTTAGTTGGTGTCCATTCAAGGATTGGACTATTGGATCTGTTGCGGATGATAATATTGTACATTTATGGGAGGTTAACAAGAGTTTGATAAATGCGGATGAGGTGAGTGAGGTTGATGTGGGTGAATTAGAGTAATCGTGAGCGAACGAGTGAGCGAACTCACGAACGAGCGAACGAACGAGCGAAGCGAGTGAGTGAGTGAGTGAGTAAGTGAGTGAGTAAGTGAGTGAGTGAGTGAGTGAGTGAGTGAGTGGTGAGTGAGTAAGTGCGTTATTTATTAAACGATCTAAACTTTTATAGTCAATAAGGTCATAATACCAATTACGCAATCTTAATAATCTCAATAACCATACGATAACCATAAGATAATCATTAGATAACCATAAGATGATCATTAGATAACCATAAGATAATCATTAGATAACCATAAGATAATCATTAGATAACCATAAGATAATCATTAGATAACCATGAGATAATTATAAGATAATGTTGACCATATTAATACTAATGGAACAATTATTGATCTATCAACGTGAGTAGCGAGCCTCGAGCGAATCGAGTGAGTGCGTGCGTGAGTGAATCGAACATTTTGAGTGAGCGAGTAGCGAACATTTCGAGTGGACTGTGAGCAGAGAACATTTTGAGAGGACTCCGAGCAGCAAGCATTTTGAGTGGACTCCGAGCAGCAAGCATTTTGAGTGGACTGTGAGCAACATTTGTTATCTCTATAAACTGTG
>JAKUAJ010000300.1:0-15120 GCA_030562865.1 Kodamaea lidongshanica (nom. inval.) | reverse complement strand
GTATAAGTGAACAGGTGAATCGGTTTTAGTGATCAGGTATCGGTGTACGTGAACAGGTGAATCGGTTTTAGTGATCAGGTATCGGTGTACGTGAACAGGTGAATCGGTTTTAGTGAACAGCTGAATCGGTTTTAGTGAACAGGTGAATCGGTTTTAATGACCAGATCACCAGGTGAATTGGTGCAAAAGGTAAAAACCAACTAGTGAGTTGAATATTATAAGATTACAAAGGAGCATATAATGGTTAATGTATTATTTGTATATTTAATGAATATAATTACGAATAATGAGATTTTTGTATGAATAAAAGAGCGAACGAACGAACGAGCGAAGCGAGTGAGTGCGTGAGTGAGTTGCGAAAATTTCAAGTGACTGGAGCGAAGCGACTTTAAATAGGCAATAACTGCTGCGAAGCAGCACTGGAGCGAAGTAGCACTGGAGCGAAGCGACTGTAAACTTGACAAAAGCTGCTGCGAAGCAGAACTGGAGCGAAGCGACTGTAAACTTGACAAAAGCTGCTGCGAAGCAGCACTGGAGCGAAGCGACTGTAAACTTGACAAAAACTGCTGCGAAGCAGCACTGGAGCGAAGCGACTGTAAACTCGACAAAAACTGCTGCGAAGCAGCACTGGAGCGAAGCGACTGTAAACTCGACAAAAACTGCTGCGAAGCAGCACTGGAGCGAACACTCACGAGCGAACGAACTGACGATTGACAAACTGACAGATTGAAGAACTGACGATCTCACGAGCGCACGATCTCACGAACTCACGAACTCACGAATTCACGAATTCACAAACTCATAAACTCACAAACTTACGAGCGCACGAACTCACGAACTCACGAACTCACGAACTCACGAACTCACAAACTCACAAACTCACAAACTCACAAACTCACGAACTCACAAACTCACGAACTCGCTTCGCTCGTTCGTTCGCTCGTTCGTTCGCTCGTTCGTTCGCTCGTTCGCTAAACCAACGGAATCCTCAACTTCTCCTTCCCAAGCTCCTCAAAAAACTTGTCAATGTCAACACTCACCAAAGAATTCGAGCAGTAATCAGGACCCAAATGGAACCTTTGGGCTTCGTAAGAAAGATTTTTGGGAAGGAACATATGCTCGGCAGACACATCAATATGGTCAAAAGACTTGTTCACAAGTTGTATTTTCTCTTCGTAGCTGGACTCAAGTAGGGTGTGGTCTTCAAAAGTGCGTATTCACAGGCGCCCAACGCTGGAGGCAACGTCTTTTGTTTTTTGGATATGGTCTTCATTTTGGGAGGGTTGAGAGACATGAATTTTGGCCTTATACTCGGCAATAACTGCTGCGAAGCAGCACTGGAGCGAAGCGACTTTAAACTTGGCAATAACTGCTGCGAAGCAGCACTGGAGCGAAGAGACTTTATACTCGGCAATAACTGCTGCGAAGCAGCACTGGAGCGAAGCGACTGTAAATAGGCAATACCTGCTGCGAAGCAGCACTGGAGCGAAGCGACTGTAAACTTGCCAAATACTGCTCCGAAACAGCACTGGAGCAAATAAACTCAATCTCCTGAAGGGTTGGAAACGAGTTCGTGAGTAGCGATTTCTTATGATTGAACGAGCAAAGTGAGTGAGTTTTTATTGGAATATATATAGTTATCGCAAGCGAGACATAGTTATTATCACTGCTGCTTTATAGATTGACAGCTTAAACTAATTCACTTCACCTTTGCAAGATAGCTTACCAACTTTTGCATATTCTTGTATACTCTGATGGTTGTATTTCGGTTTTTGTGATTTGCTACATTGATATCTTGAATGGTGATATCACGCCAATACTCTAGATGAACCACAAAAGGATTACCCAAGAAGCTAACTAAACAGCCAAAATCCAACGTAAAACCTTTAATCGAAAGTTATCCTTGAGCAGAATATAAGAATATATCAAACAATATAAAATATTGACTGTATCTTATTCAGACATTCACGCAAGCACTCACTACTCACTCACTCGCTTCGTTCGTCTAATTACTTTGCTACAAACACAAACTTCTAGCTGTTCTTATTCAAATCACATGAGCAGATATGTGGCACACTGACTTGGGAACTGACCTCTAAAGACCAGTACCGATCGAACGAACGAACGAGCGAAGCGAGTGCGTTCGTGAGTGAGTAGCGAAAATGAGACTAAGTGAGTTCGTTCTGAGTGAGTAGCGAACATGAGACTAAGTGAGTTCGTTCGTTCGCGAGTGCAAAAGTCGAGAATTCCCAAGGGTCCCCCCTTGAGAATGTATCATGTCACTTTCAAGCAAATATCCACTTCTCATCATGTCAGAAATTTTGTCCTTAACGAGCGAAGCGAGTGAATTGGTGAGTTGGTGAGTGAATTTGTGAGTTGATGAGTAGCGAATTCAGTCAAACAAACTCGCTTCGCTCGTTTGTGAGTGAGTTGGTGAGTAGGTAAGTAGCGAATTCAGTCAAACAAACTCGCTTCGCTCGTTTGTGAGTGAGTTGGTGAGTTGGTGAGTAGCGAATTCAGTCAAACAAACTCGCTTCGCTCGTTTGTGAGTGAGTTGGTGAGTTGGTGAGTAGCGAATTCAGTCAAACAAACTCGCTTCGCTCGTTTGTGTACATTTGGTCCATTAGAGCTGTGCAGTTTCATCCAAGCACAGGAATTTTAGTGTGTATGGGATGTATAAAACTATACCTGTTAGGTTGAGCATACATCGCTCAAAGGTCGATACAAGTGCAGTGTCGACTGTGAACACAAAAACTACGTTGCTAGACTAACTATCGACACACGTAGATGTGACAGGATAAAACGTGTTAATCTACACAGGAATATTTGCCTCTTTGACACAACTATATACAAGTTAGAAACCAGCTATAGTAGCTATGTAAATAGGCCTAATTCTGCTAATAAACATCAAGACATATACTTTGAAATCTACAATAAGTTAATCCCTGCCAAACATAACAGTACCATGCTCCGGCTCACAATATCACGCACCTCTATTGATCGTTCTCTACCTGAAAGACTGAGTGAGTTGCGAAAATTTTAAGTGAGTGAGAGTGGTTACTGTGGTTGACGGTTTGGGAATTACACAGAAATGGATAAGTCTGGAGCTGCAAAAGAGTTTTACAATGGGCGTTTAAATGACTTTTAAAGGACGTTTACAGTGACGTTTGGAGTGACATTTACAGTGAAATTTACAGTGACGTTTACAATAACGTTCACAGTATCGTTTACAGTATCGTTACATTTCACTAACCATAGTGGCTAATCCACTCATTTCATCATCGAAGTGAGTGAGATATTCTTATAAACTTGTATTATATTCTTATATCTTGTATTATATGCTTGTATTCTTATTCTGGTATCCTCATTCTGACCGACTGACTAACTAATCACTGACCAACTAACCTCTGACCACCAACCAACTAACCACTACTGACTCACTATCCCATATTTATTGATTGCTAAACTATCCAAATTCATGTACGGTACACAGGAAGGGTGAGTGTATAGTTTATATTACGTTCAATTATCTGACGAAGTTGAAATTTCTCACAAGGGGACCCTTGAAAATTGGTTGCAAAGTTGAGAGCAAATTCCCGAACAAACTAGAGAATTGTTATCACGAACGAAACTCCCAACGAACTTGTTTGACTGAATTCGCTACTCACGAACGAAACTCCCCAACGAACTTGTTTGACTGAATTTGCTACTCACGAACGAAACTCCCCAACGAACTTGTTTGACTGAAATCGTTAGCCACTCAGGCACCCACTCAGACACCCACTCACTCACTCGCTTCGCTCGTAGACCCAGCTATAAATTGCTGATTTTGAATGAAAGTGATCGTTGGCTGCGAAATTAATGATTGTGGCACGGATTTTTAGTCATATTTAATGGCTTCTTTAGTGGCGTTTTCAGATGCTTATCATGCTTTAAAGATTGAATGTGTTTGATTTAAATGATTTACATGATTATATTGCTACGGTTAAGCTACAAAACTATAGAGTATCATTATTCTCAGGTCGTACTCAATTGAAATACTATACATGCACTCATAGTGCTACTTCGCAAATTAGAGGATCTGCGCTATTCAAGTGACGTGATATCAAGATGACACTTATGGTTTGATTATCTACAAATGATTGGTTTCATTTTATTTCATAAATCATCAGGAAGCTTATATACCAAGAATACATGTCAGGCAGCTAATGCACCAGAAATACATCCAGACTGCTAGTTTACAGCTCATGCACCAGAAATACATCCAGACTGCTAGTTTACAGCTCATGCACCAGAAATACATCCAGACTGCTAATTTAAAGCTCACGAACGAGCGAACTCACTCGCTTCGCTCGTTCGTTAGCTCGTTCGTTTGCTACTGTACCTCTAAACATTCTTTGGGTTGACAACGTGCAAAGCAATGCCAGTACCTCCAGTACAGTCATTATTGGCCAAAGAGTATTGTTCTGGGCCAGATGGACAAGCCTTCCAGTTGTTGTGGCCGTTGAGCACCAAGTTGTTCTTTTTAATTGAGAAGCCAGTGGTTGGCTTTTGCACTCCCCATGGGTCCACGTTACCCAACTCACCAGTTGCACTGTCCCAGTATACCCCAAGACCATCTTGGTCCACCAAAGAGCCATCGGTGTTTAAGGTGAAGGAGACTTCATTACCAGCTTGTCCACCAACTGAAAACACGTGAAGGTGTTCATTCACTTTTTTGATTGGGCCATTTTGGAATTTGGATCCGGAACGGATGGTGATGATTCCAAATTGCACCTTACCGGTTGGCTTTGGATCTTGTGGCTTTGGATCTTGTGGCTTTGGATCTTGTGGCTTTGGATCTTGTGGCTTTGGATCTTGTGGCTTTGGATCTTGTGGTTTTGGATCTTCAGGTTTAGTAACCTCCTTCAATTGCACTTTAAGGGCAATTGGAGAGCCAGCCTTATCTTCACAAGCATCAGTCAATGGAATAATTCCATCCTTTGGACAGGCGTAAAAGCCTTTGTCAGTGTAGGTCAAGTAACCATCTTTAACACCAAAATTTTTGTCAGCTTGGTCAACTTCCACATAGTTATCATCCTTCAAAGTGAGGTATTTTTTGGATTCAGCATTCCATAAGGACTTGTCACCTTTTAATTCATACACGGTTCCATCTCCATTACCAAGGACAACTTTGCCATCTGTGGACTTGATGCTCAGGTATTGGTAAGGACTACCAGATCTTATTGAAATCAAACTAAAGAAAATAGAAGCTGGTGGGACCTCTTTTTCTTGCACCTTAAGTGCAATTGGAGAGCCGGCCTTGTCTTGACAGGCATCTGTTAATGGGATGCTTCCATCCTTTGGACATGCATAAAAGCCTTTGTTTGTGTAAGTTAAGTAACCATCCTTAACACCAAAATTCTTATCAGCTTGATCAACTTCCACATAGGCATCGTTCTTTAAAGCAACATACTTCTTGGAGTCGGCATTCCATAAGGACTTGTCATCTTTCAATTCAAACATAGTTGCGTCCCCACTACCAACCATGATCTTACCATCGGTAGATTTGATACTCAGGTATTGGTATGGACTTCCAGATCTGATTGAGATCAAGCTGAAAGTTGAGGAGGCGGCAGCGATAGAGACTAAAGTCAAGTATGAGAAGGTTTGTGAGAGTTGCATTGTTGATGTCCTTTACAAGGATTATTCTTTGGTATTTATACTATAACACTTTGGTTTGTCTTTCTAAATTTAGATATCTGGGGTTCCATAATGTATTGCTTTTTCGGGAAGTTTACGATGTGATGATGATTGTTGGCCGGATGTTTGTGTGAGCTTTGATGCATAGAATGCCGAATAGTATTAGATTGTTTCTATTAATATATGAACGAACGAGCGAAGCGAGTGAGTGAGTGAGTAGCGAAAATGAGTGCGAGTGTTAGTGTATTTAGATTGTTTCTATTAATATACTTTGTGTATGGTGAAGATGGTATGCTATTAAACTACATACGATCGAATATTAGATTACATGGATCTTGGGGATCTCAGTTTCATCCAAAAGAAACTAGATTATAAAAATAGATTATCGTTACTTGTCTTGTGCCTGATCTATACGGAGTCTTGTATTGGTGTGGGTGCTATGAGTGACAATCAGATGCCAAAAGAGATTTCCCATGAATGGGTGCGTGAGTGACAGAGTGAGTGACAGAGTGAATGAGTGTGAGTGATTGTGAGTGAGTTTGTGAGTGTGAGTGATTGTGAGTGATTGTGAGTGAGTTTGTGAGTGTGAGTGATTGTGAGTGAGTGTGATTGTGAGTGAGTGTGAGTGAGTTTGTGAGTGAGTGAGTGAAATAAAGGGTGGGCTTGGGAAATTACGTCTTCCAAAGGGGGGACCCTTGTCAATCAAGTTTCTCAAAGGGGGGACATTGAAAATCAAGTCTCTCAAAAGACGGACCTTGACAATCAAGTCTCTCAAAGGAGAACATTGGAGTGCGTGAGTGAGTAGAGAATTCTTTTGATTTAAAAGTAATTTATAAAATAGTTAGCAGACTGAGTGTGAAAAGTATATGCAAAAGAGTCTTGACATAGAATATTTAGTAAGCAAAGTCACTCAATATTATTATCATGGGTCTCCTTTCTTCATGTTGATTCCTTGAGAAAGAAGATGGTTTCCTCCAATCATACGCTTTGTAACCATGTGATTTGGGTGCAAAAAAGGCCAAAACACACACACACTCACTGACGCACTCACTCACAATCTCACTCACTCACTCACTCACTCTCTCTTCATGATCCATGTGCCATTTCAAAAGATCATTACATCATCATCAACAATGTAAAAGAACACCTGTCAATGTTGGTATGAATTTTTAATTGAGCTGTTTCCAATACATTCAAATGTGTTGTTGAGGTCTGAGAGATTGTTGGTGATGGCTTGGCTGTTGAATGAGAAGGCGGTTAAAGTGGTTGAAATGGTGAAAATTGAGCAAATTGGCTGCGAAAATGAGAAAAAAAAACTATGAAATGAGTGTAAATGGTAAAGAGTTGACTATGGAATGAGTGTGAATGTATTGAAATAAACATGAAATGAAGATCAGTGAACAAGCCATTGCTGAAAATCGGTAGAGAGCGCCCTTTTCATCTCATGCCCTCATTTTGGTATATGGAAATCACGAGCGAAGCGAGTGGTTTCTAATATGACAGAAGAGCTGTTAGTATGACAGAAGAACTGTTAGTATGACAGAAGAGCTGTTAGTATGACAGAAGAACTATAGAGTATCATTATTCTCAGGTTGTACTCAATTGAAATAGTATACATGCACTCATAGTACTGCTTCGCAGTACATTCGTCCCAGGACTCACTCAATTGAAATACTATACATGCACTCATAGTACTGCTTCGCAGCACTATTCGTCCCAGGTCTCACTCGAAATACTATACATGCACTCATAGTACTGAGTTTGTGAGTTTGTGAGTTCGTGAGTAAGTGAGTAAGTGAGTGAGTGAGTTTTCAAAACCTGACAAGCTCACAAGCTGAACGATCGATCGTTCGTGAGTAGCTGAATAAACAAACACTTGTATGATTCCAAAACCAATTTAATATTCAATCATATTCAATCATCAAAATGGTGATGGATTTTCGACAACTAAACCAAATAATTTAGATCTACGAATCAACTGACATAACTCACATAACTCACATAACTCACATAATTCACATAATTCACATAACTTATTATGTTCATACGTATACTCACATACTTCACACAACTCGCTTCGCTCAGACGTACACTCACATACTTCACTTAACTTATTATGCTCATACATACACTCACATAACTCTCACATAATTCACATAACTCGCTTCGCTCATACGTACACTCACATAACTCGAATAACTCGCCAACTCGCACAACTCTCACATACTTCACATAACTTATTATGCTCATATAAAGAATCAGATACTTTAAAAACGAGCAAAGACAAGCTTACTTACAAGCAAAGACTAGTTGTAGTTGTATATTTTTTTGGAATTTTAGTACCAAGTTGTACACCTAACACTCACTCATTCTCATTCCGTACTTTTTTGATGTTACGAGTGGGATGAAGAGTGGCGAATAGTGCTGCGAAGCAGTACTATGAGTTTTTGATACTCACGTACGTATTCACTCAAGCACTCACTCATTCACTCACGCATTCACTCACGCATTCACTCACGCATTCACTCACGCACTCACTCAGTCACTCAGTCACTCAGTCACTCAGTCACTCAGTCACTCAGTCACTCACTCACTCACTCACTCACTCACTCACTCACTCACGCACTCAGTCACTCACTCAGTCACTCACGCACTCACTCACTCACTGTTAGAATTGGCCTGGTTCATCTCGTATTCCTTTACGTGACTATAACTTCGATACTTTTATTATAGGGATAATGCTCCTCTTATATACTGTTCACAAATAGGAATAACTATACAGAAACGTGTCTTCTTTAGTATTGTGGTACTAAGTTGCATAAGCAACCATGTAGTACTAAGTCGTACACCTAACACTCACTCACTCACGCACTCACTCACTAGGTGGGACACTAATGTTCCCAAGGCCTTGATTGTAAGATTATCAATTATTACTTATGTATCGTGGAAACTAACCTTATGATTCCACCCTTAATTATGATTTCATTGATTAAAAAGTATCAAGACTCTCCAAACTAAAGAGAATTTGGGCTTAATTATTATGTCTGAAAAATTGAATGGATTGCCAACTAAACTATGCCAAACTAAGCTAATGAAAGCAGCCACTTTTACTAAACATTAAATTCACCTCTAAAGACCCGTACCGCAAGAATGTGGATAAGAAGTGGTTAGATTTTAAGTTGACCGATACAAGTGAGTGAGCGAGCTCGGAACGAGTTAACAACCACACGAGCAACCTAACTTACACCTAACTCGCAAAATGAACCTTTGCTAAATATCCGTTTGCTTATTAATATCAAGCTAATCATTCGAAGAAAATGCATATCCAGTCTCCTGTAACGTATCATTTCATTCAAGATGCACATATCACTTTATGGCTGCAAAAATATCCAAATGAGAGTATAGATGAGAAAATTCGTGCACAGAACGAATAGCGAATGAGTGAGTAAGTGTGTGATTCAATTTCATGAGTGAGCAAGTGTATGCGAAGTGGATATTATACAGCCATACTGGCAAAGGAGAGTTTTAATTGACATGGCGGTTGCATGATTTTTGTTCGTCTAGAATAAGAATGACAATCTACCGTTTTTTTACTCATGATTTAGCTCGTTCACGAACGAACGAACGAACAAACGAAGCACTCAGTCAGTCACTCAGTCAGTCACTCAGTCAGTCACTCATTCAATCGCTCACTCACGAATGAGCGTAGGTACATGAAGAATTTAATATTTGGATGTACATTCATCTTGGTTTCGGTCATGTAGGTATTCTTCAAAGTTGCTCAACTAATTCACTTGCATTTGGTTATGGATGTGGTTTTCAGTTTAATTGCTTGATTTTCTGTTTACTCGCTGTAATCGCTATAATCGCTTCGCTCGATCAACTCCCATTGCTCGCTTCACTCGCTTCACTCATCACTCGCTACGCTCATGCTTCGTTTCGCTCGCAGGTTTATTACAAAGAAACATCAAATGTTTGACTGGTTTTCTATGCAAGCACTACAAATCAGCGAGTTTAGAGTGAGTCTAATTGATTTTGAGTATGAAAACTAATTGTTATGATATGAGTATGAATTCAACCTGTACATTTAAGTCAACCATGTTTCAACATTCAAACTAACCTCTCACTATCTAAATCTACTCTCTTCTGTCTACACTTTACTCATTTGCGAGCCATGGCTCGTATCAAAAATCGCTACTCAATCTCTGAATAACTCGCCAACTCGCACAACTCTCACATAATTCACGTAGCTTATTATGCTCATGTGTACACTTACATAACTCTCAGTTAACTCTCACATAACTCTCAGTTAACTCTCACATAACTCTCACATAATTCACATAACTCTCACATAATTCACATAACTCTCACATACTTCACATAACTCTCACATAATTCACATAACTCTCACATAATTCACATAACTCGCTTCGCTCGTTATGCTCATACGTACACTCACATAACTCTCACAACTCTCACATAATCTACATAACTTATTATGCTCATACGTACACTCACATAATTTACTTAATTTATTATGCTCATACATACACTCACATAACTCATTATTATCTTTATGCTCATATGTATACTCACAGAACATTATGCTTATTATGTTCATACGTATACTCACATAAATCACATAAATCACATAACTTATTATGCTCATACGTACACTCACGTAACTCGCATAACTCACATAACTCGCATAACTCGCATAACTCGCATCGCTCGTTATGCTCATTATGCTCGAAACCTGACAAGCTCCCAAGCTCACCTGAACGATCGAAAGAGCGAGTTCGCTCGTTCGTTCGCTCGTTCGTGAGTAGCTGAATGAACAAACAATTCTATGATTCCAAAACCAATTTAATATTCAATCATCAAAATTTGATGGATTCTTGACAACTAAACCATGTAAAGTAAAGTAGATCTACGAATCAACTGACATAACTCCGAACTGACATAACGAGCATAATGAGCAGAATGAGCAGAACGGGCAGAACGGGCAGAACGAGCAGAACGAGCAGAACGAGCATTACGAGCATAATTGGAATAACTCGAATAACTCGAATAACTCGCCAACTCTAATAACTCGCCAACTCGAATAACTCTCACATATTTCATATAACTAGCTTCGCTCATTATGCTAGTTATGCGAGTTATGTGAGTTATGTGACTGTTCGTGTGAGCATAATGAGCGAAGCGAGCAGAACGACCAGAACGACCAGAACGACCAGAACGACCAGAACGACCAGAACGACCAGAATGAGCAGAATGAGCAGAATCGCCCGTTCGCTCGTTCGCTCGTTCGTACACTACTAATAGTACTGCTTCGCAGCATTATTCGTTGACAAATTTGAAATTTTGCAACTTCATTTCAATCCTAATTTTATTCATTATGCTCATACGTACACTCACATAACTCACATAACTCTCACATAAATAACTCGAATAACTCACCAACTCGCATAACTCTCACATAATTCACATAACTCACATAACTCACCTAATTCACATAACTTATTATGCTCATACCTGCACTCACATAACTCGAATAACTTATTATGCTCATACCTACACTCACATAACTTATTATGCTCGTTATGCTCAAACGTATACTCACATAATTCACAAAACCCATTATGCTCATTCGTACACTCACATAACTCGTTTTGCTCATTATGTTCATCATATACTCACATAACTCGCTTCGCTCATTGTGCTCACACGTACACTCACATAACTCACATAACACTCACATAACGTATTATGCTCATACCTACACTCACATAACACGCTTCGCTCATTATGTTCATACGTATACTCACATAACTCACATAACTCACATAATTCGCTTCGCTCATTATGCTCATACGTACACTCACATAACTCGCATAACTCACATAACTCGCACAACTCGCACAACTCGCATAACTCGCTTCGCTCGTTATGCTTATACGTACACTCACATAACTCTCACAACTCTCACATAATTCACATATCTTATTATGGCCACACGTATACTCACATAACACTCACATAATTCACACAACTCGCTTCGCTCATACGTACACTCACATACTTCACTTAACTTATTATGCTCATACGTGCACTCACATAATTCATTATTCTCAATATGCTCATATGTATATTCACAGAACATTATGCTTATTATGCTCATACGTATACTCACATAATTCACATAACGTATTATGCTCATACCTACACTCACATAACTCGCTTCGCTCATTATGTTCATACGTATTTTCACAGAACTCACATAACTCGCACAACTCTCACATAATTCACATATCTTATTATGGCCACACCTATACCCACATAACTCACATAATTCACATAGCTTATTATGCTCATACGTACACTCACATCATTCACATAACTCTCACATAACTCACATAATTCGCATAACTCACATAACTCGCACAACTCGCATAACTCGCATAACTCGCTTCGCTCGTTATGCTAGTTATGCTCGTTGTGCTCATTATGATCGAAAAAAATTTTCACCATGTCAGACAAAGACCTCTACGCCGAACTAGAGAAAGAAATCCGCTTAGACGATATCGACTTTACCGATTTAGAAGAAAAGGTTGAATTCGATTCCGGAGTTGACAACTTCGTCGTTATTGATGGAGCGCCAATTGCACCAGAAGCCAAAGCTAATCTTTTAATCAATTTCATCAAGAAAAAGTTATCAAGTGTTGGAGAACTTGCAGAAGGAGAAGAAGCAATTCATATGCCAGTTGAAGATGGTAAAACCAAAGGATTTCTTTTTGCTGAATTCAAGACATCCGAAGGAGCGGATGCCGCCATTAGACAATTGAACAATAAACCATTAGATAAAAATCATATTTTAAAGATTAACAAATTAGCTGATATTGGAAAATATTGTACAGAAGGGAAAGTTTCAAATGAATTTAAAGCACCTGAACCTCCAGTATTTAAATCTCATGGATATCTTAAATCTTGGTTACAAGATGAACAAGGACGTGATCAAATGGCATTACATTTTTCCGAAAGTGTTGGAGTTTATTGGAATAAAAAACAACAAAAAGAACCTCAAGAAGTTTTCGTTCCAAGAGTTAACTTTACATCTAAATATGCAAAGTTTTCTCCAAAAGGTACATACTTGGTGTCAATTCATCCACAAGGTGTTAAACTTTGGGGTGGAGATCAAATTGAAAGTATTACAAGATTATTTCATAATCAAGTTCGTCTTATTGATTTTTCACCAAATGAAAAATATATGGTAACCTTATCACCAATTCCAATTTCATTACCAGAAAATGAAGCGGAAAGATTTGATTTCCCATTTGGACAAGAATCTGTTGGACATAAATTAGTTATTTGGGATTTAATTACAGGTGAAGTTGCAAGAACATTTGCATTACCACCACATTTAGAAGGTTCAAAAGAAATGCCATGGCCTTTGGTTAAATGGTCATTTGATGATAAATATTGTGCAAGACAAGGACCAGGTGCAATTGCAGTTTATGAATCAAGTGATAATTTCCAATTGATTGATAAAAAATTAGTTAAAATTGATGGAGTTATTGATTTTGAATGGGCACCAGCAGGAGTTCATTTAAATAATTCACGTGAAAAAAATGGTGAACATATTTTATCATATTGGACACCAGAAACTCCAAATCAAACTGCAAGAGTTGCATTAATGCAAATTCCTTCAAGAGAAGTTTTAAGAACTGTTAACTTACATCAAGTTTCGGATTGTAAAATGCATTGGCAAAGTGAAGCTAAATTTTTATGTGTTAAAGTTGATAGACATACTAAATCTGGTAAAACTATTTTTACTAATTTAGAATTCTTTAAAACTACTGAAAGAGATATCCCTGTTGAAAAATTAGAATTAAAAGATGTTGTTATTAATTTTGCTTGGGAACCAAAATCTGAAAGATTTATAACAATCTCAAGATTAGATGATGGTAACAATAATCCAGCTATTCCAAGAAATGTTATTTCTTTTTATGATACTTCTTCTGATGCTCAATCAAAAAATAGAAGTTCTGCAACTTCATTCAAAGTTGCTAAAAGAATCGTTGATAAACATTCCAACACCGTTTTATGGTCTCCTTCTGGTAGATATGCAATTGTTGCAACCATTTCTAGATATTCCGGTGAAGTTGAATTTTTTGATACAAACTTTGAAGAAGAAAATAAAGGTAGTAAGCAAAAGAAACAAATTGTTAAATTGTTAAAAACAGAAAAATACTCTGGTTTAACAAACTTGGCTTGGGATCCAAGTGGTAGATTCCTTGCTGGTTGGTCCTCATCTTGGTTACATAGCATTGAAAATGGGTATAAATTATTCGAATTCACTGGTAAAACTTTAAGAGATGAAGCTATTGATCAATTTAAAGAATTGATTTGGAGACCAAGACCTGAATCTTTATTGACTTCTACTGAAAAGAAAAAGGTTAGAGCTAATTTGCGTGAATACAGTGCTGCGTTTGAAGAAGCTGATGCTATGGAAGCTGATGCTGCTGTTAGAGAAGCAATCTTGGCTCGTAGAACTGCATTGGAAAACTGGAGAAAATACAGAAACAAATTTGCTGATAGAATTGTTAAGACTACTGAAGTTCAAGCTGAGATTATTGAGGAGATTAAGGAGGAGATTATTGAAGAGAAGGAGGAGCTTGTTGAGTAGGGGTAGATGTGGTTTGAAGAGAAGAGAGGAGGTATTGTATGTAGAGTGAGTGAGCGAGCGAACGAACGAACGAACGAACGAACGAACGAACGAGCGGAGCGAGTGAGTGAGTGAGTGAGTGAGGAGTGAGTGAGGGGTGAGTGCGTGAGGAGTGAGTGCGTGAGTGAGGAGTGAGTGCATGAGGAGTGAGTGCGTGAGTGAGGAGTGAGTGCGTGAGTGAGGAGTGAGTGAGTGAGTGAGTGAGTGAGTGAGTGAGTGAGTGAGTAAGTGAGTGAGGGAGTGGGTTTCGTGAATTTCGTGAGTTTCGTGACTGAGTGACTGAGTTAATGAGTGAGTGAGTGAGTGGGTTTCGTGAATTTCGTGACTGAGTGAATGAGTGAGTGAGTGAGTGAGTGAGTGGGTGAGTGAGTGAGTGAGTGGGTTTCGTGAATTCCGTGAGTTTCGTGAGTCTCGTGACTGAGTGACTGAGTGAATGAGTGAGTGAGTGAGTGAGTGAGTGAGTGAGTGAGTGAGTGAGTGAGTGAGTACGTGAGTGAGTGAGTGCGTGAGTGAGGAGTGAGTGCGTGAGTGAGTGAGTGAGTGAGTGAGTGAGTGAGTGAGTGAGTGAGTGAGTGAGTGAGTGTGTTTCGTGAATTTCGTGACTGAGTGACTGAGTGACTGAGTGACTGAGTGACTGAGTGAATGAGTGAGTGAGTGCGTGAGTGAGTGCGTGAGTGAGTGAGGAGTGAGTGAGTGAGTGGGTTTCGTGAATT
>JAKUAJ010000298.1:0-22225 GCA_030562865.1 Kodamaea lidongshanica (nom. inval.) | reverse complement strand
CTCACTCACTCACTCACTCACTCCCTCACTCACTCACTCACTCACTCACTCACTCACCCACCCACCCACTTCCTCACGCATCGAAATTATGGGGTTAATACTTTTAAACATCAAGGCTCACAAAGTTACTCTGGTGAATGATACATATAACTTAATGGGTTTGAATGTAAATTCAACTTGCCAAATTGATTTCAATTGGAGCAGAGTACAAAATTTTCTCAAATGATTTCACAAGAAGATAAGTTTAAAAGGTCTGAACAAAGACCATAAACTCAATAGAAATGAGTTCAGTCAAGAAACTGACAATCAAACATGTCAAATTTGATTAGCTAATAACATATTCAAAAATAAGAAAATAGATATATATCTATGATTGTATATCTCAAAGTGAAGAATTTGCAACCAGTATGAATAGTGCTGTAAAGCAGAGCTATGAGCGTATTAAAAGGTATGAAACTCACGGTGCTACCAAAAAATTGGTACAGAAGTGTCAAAAGTATATTGAATATAAGAATAAAATACAAGGTCCTACTCAGTCATTCGATTATTCGATTATTCAATTATTCGAGCGCACGAATAAGGTTATCTCACTCAGTCATTCGGTCATTATATTATTGGTTCATTCGAGCGCACGAATAAGGTTATGTCGCTCACTCGCTTCGCTCGTTCAAATCAAGAGAATTCGCTACTCACTCACTCGCTTCGCTCGTTCATATTGTACTATACACAACGTGATACCCTGAAATAAAAAAGCATTGAATGTCCGAAATAACATATAGCGTTTATACCTTTGAATGCCCATGGCTTGATTATGAAAATTATTGGCAAGAAATTTGAGTAGTCTTTACTTAAACGAACGAAGCGAGTGAGTAACGAATTCTCTTGATCTGAACGAACAAGCGAGTGAGTGAGTGAGTGAGTGAGTGAGTGTTCCATTATTGGGGCAAGGGTCTTCAGAGGACTGATACCTTAGACATGTAAATCATAGAGATCGTACAAGTCACAGAAATCACAGACATCACAGACATCACAGACATCATGGAGATCACAAATAGTCTTATAAAAATTACTCTCGAATCAAAAGAGTTTGCTACTTAGTCACTCACTCACTCACTCACTCACTCACTCACTCACTCACTCACTCACTCACTCACTCACTCACTCACTCACTCACCCACTCACTCGCTTCGCTCGTTCGCTCGTTCGTTCAAGTACTGAATCCTCTTGATTCGATCGCATTTACAAACTCAATACCAATTGCTATGATCCAAACTCACTTGACTTGATCGTAATCACTATAATTCGAAATCTTTGAATTCAGCATATTCAATTACGCAATCATCAACACTGTCACTTGTATTGCTGAATACCTACTGATCTTATTCATCCACTCCAGACTTCAAATATTTGTATCACCAGTCGGTATTACCTCACTAAAGCTTACGCCAAGTCTCATCTTGTCTAAGTATGCTTGGGGGGTTGAGTGGCTGTTGGGTATTTTCTGCTATGAGTGTTTTTAGAGCAGCCAAAGCAACCAGTCAAAGCGATATTACATGTAGCTCTTTATTGGTGTCAATTTTGAATATATATCAAAAGTGACACTAATGTTCTATTAAAGTCGTTTTTGAGTTTAGTATGGATCTTGCATTCCGTTGAAATATTCCCTTGATTGCAAAAAATGATTCCGCCCAGGATCGAACTGGGGACGTTCTGCGTGTTAAGCAGATGCCATAACCGACTAGACCACGCAACCATTCCTGAGTTCGTAAAAAAGGTGGAAATTTACGTTGTACAAGTAGATTAGTGTTCATATGTATAGAAATACACATACATTATTCATATTAGAATGCTGAGCTCAACATTTTGATATGATTTGCTGGTTTTCAGTAAGCCACATGAAACTTATAAATGGGCAAACAAAAACTGCATAGACGGTGAATAACACGTTCAAGAGCTGTGGACCTTCTACTCATCGATGAACTTGGTTTGCTGAGTATAGCCAAATGACAAATTATGTAGAAGACTATAAGTGGATATCGTAGAAATGAAGTTTTAAATGTCAGCAGAACATGATACTGGTTTTTGATGAAACATCGTACGAATGATCCCATTACAAATTATTTGAAATTGGCTAGAATTTGACATAAAACGACAATAGTTATGTTTTTAAAGAAGATGGACACATTGATGTAAATGATTGAAAAGAAGAATGAGCATTGGTGTTTGTAAATGATTGAAAAGAAGAATCAACGAGTTAACATTGAGAATAGTCCAATAGCAAATATACACACACATACTTTGTTCGTGTTGGCATGATAAATGTTAGATAACATTATGAATACAAATCAAAGATTGTATAAATTAAAATACACTTGACGTAATACAGATCATGCACTCGACGTAACAATATTGTACACACACTCGCCGTAATACAGTAGAATATATACACTCGTTATAGTTATTAAAACTCACTAGTGCCTGCACTCATAGTACTGCTTCGCAGCACTATGTTCGCAGCCCTATGTTCGCAGCCCTATGAATCTCGAGTACAAAAAAACAAATCATGCCTGGGTAAGTCACCAAATACATCCAAATACAACTAACATCATAGCGAAACCATAACCCTCCAGGTAGGACAATGCGGTAATCAAGTCGGGTTACAGTACTGGAAGCAACTTGCTTTGGAGCACGGGATTTCGCCCGATGGATCCCCATTACCATACCCGGATACCGAAACCAGTTTCCAGGTGAAGGATGCCCCATTGCCAAGCGTAGTGGATAGACAAGATAGACCCGAGATCTTCTTTAATCTTAGTGAACTGAATAAATACACACCCAGAGCCGTGCTTATAGATCTTGAACCTTCGGTTATCACCAAGAGTACCAATGCCTTACCCATGTTAAGCTCAAGAAATATTCATCTTAGCGAGCAAGGATCCGGAGCGGCAAATAACTGGCAACAAGGATACTCGTACGGAACGCAGCATCGTGAGGAGCTTCTCAACTTGATTGATAGAGAAGTTGACAAGTGTGACTCCGTATCCAACTTCCAGCTTTTCCATAGCGTGGCAGGAGGCACGGGAGCGGGTGTAGGGTCATTGCTATTGGAATTATTGAGTGATCGGTTTGGATCCAAGAAGTTGGTGAATACATTTCTGGTATTCCCATCCAATGAGAAAACCTCGGACGTGGTGGTCCAGCCTTACAACACGGTACTCACCTTAAAAAGATTGATTGACTTTAGTGACAGCACTGTTGTTTTCCATAACGACGCTTTGAACAGCATTGAAAACATTCTTTTTAACACCAACATCCATGATCGTGATGGCAAAGCTGCATTTGAAGGTGCCAACAAGCTTATCTCATATGTATCCGCAAGTATCTCCAACCCCTTACGGTTCCCCAACTACATGTACACGTCGCACGAGTCCATCTATTCCACCTTGATACCCACTTCCGACCTCAAGTTCTTAACGGTGTCCATTGCCCCATTCACCCTGCAAATCTCAAAACAGACATACACCAACGAATATGAAATAATATTGGAGCTTTTAAGCGACCGATATAAAATGAACCGAGTCAACGAACCCCCCAAATACATCTCGGTCTTAAATTACCTCATTGGGAACCAGCTAAACCAGGAAGAAATCCGCAAGGGCTTAATCAAAGCTAAACTGAGACTCGAGTTTGTAAGCTGGTCCCCATCACTGATCCAAATCGTGAGCGGGAAAAGATCCCCCTTTGTGGTGACAGACTCCAAAAAGGAACTCAACGGTATTCAACTATCAAACAACACATCCATTGTCCAGGTTTTCAGCAAGATCCTAAAGCAATACGACTTGCTTGCAAACAGACGTGCCTACATAAACTCATACACAGAGCTGAACGACTCGGCAGAACGTGAGCGCGTGATGGAGATTTTCAACGAATGTAGAGAAAGTGTTGTGGGGGTGATTGACGAGTATAAGGCATGTCAGGATGTGAGTTATTTAGAGGATGAGATTTTAGATCAAGATGAGATTATGTGAGATTAGTTAATTGGATGTGAGTTGGATGATATGAGTTGGATGATATGAGATGGATGATGTGAGTTGGATGATGTGAGTTAATTGGATGATATGAGTTGGATGATGTGAGTTAATTGGATGATGTGAGTTAATTGATTGGCCAATTTAGTGATTTTTACTTTTGAGTGGCTCCCCTCGAGTGCTTTATTCAATGCAATTTGGGAAAATCAAACACTGTAGAAGCTTGTAGAAGCGTATTGAAGCTTGTATAATCTCATTTCCATGAGACAAAATGGACTGAATATAATCAATAAACTAGCCAAGACCATACAATCTGGCTGCAAAATGTAGCCACCAATTTGAATGGGCTCTCCAACATTACTCAGCAACGACTTCTTCATTTAGATCAACTGACTATACTCACTTACTATTTCTTTCTTATCACATTCGACAATGCTCATTACACCAATATATATTCCCTTTGGTTCTTCTTTGATTTCTTTTTCTCACACACACCTCTCTCTTATCAATCTCATATGAAAATGCGATATTAATTATAATTATGAGCCACCTTTTATCCAAAAGAGCATCCAAGCAAATCAATGCCCATTTCAGCTCCTCCAGCTTTGAGGGAGCCCCACCTGGCTTCAAGCCACACGACAGTATGTTGCCATTACATTACGGATTACCCAATCATGGTTTCTTCCCTGTTGACTCCATTGATGTAAACCTTGTAGAGGAGCCCTTTGATCACCTTAGAAAAGAATCTTCAACGTTAAAGGTTACAATAGACAGGTTTGGAGACCAACAATCAATCGGAATTTCGGAAGGTTTACAATACTCGGATCTTGCAGGAATCCCAAAATTACTTGACTTTACCCGTGAATTTGTTGAAAGGATCCATAAACCAAATTATCTGGAATGGGAAACCATCATCACGGGCGGGGCCGGAGACGGGCTCAGTAAGGCTGCAGAAGTGTTTCTTGACCCTGGTGATGTCATATTGATTGAAGAATTCACTTTTGTACCATTCTTAAGAAATGTCAATAATGTTGGGGCTATTTGTGTACCAATCAAATTGAGTATCAAACAAGATAGTGAGGGTTTAGATTTGGACTATCTTACTGAGTTGTTACAAAACTGGGATGTTAGGAAGCCTGGCTTACCCAAACCAAAAGCTTTGTACACTATAGCTAGTGGTCAAAATCCTACTGGATTGACCCAATCGCTTGAGCTCCGTAAAAAAGTTTATGCTTTGGCTGAGGAGTATGACTTTGCTATAATTGAGGATGATCCATATGGATATTTGGTTTTGCCGGCGTATGATGGTGATGCGACAGAATCTGCAACGAAGTCTACGTGTACGTCACATTCAAAAGGATCAACAGAATCTGCTACGAGTTCTACATGTACATCTCATTCATCAACAGCACCTGCAACGAAGTCTACATGTACGTCTCATTCATCAACAGCATCTGCTACGAGCTCTTCATGTACATCACATTCATCAACAGCATCTGCTACGTATTCCACAAGTACATCCCATTCATCAACAGCATCTGCTACGTATTCCACAAGTACATCCCATTCAAACGCAAATCTCAACGAATACATCAAAAGTATCGTACCTTCGTATACAACCATCGACACCTCCGGTAGAGTGTTACGGATAGAAACATTTTCTAAATTGTTTGCACCCGGGTTGAGACTTGGATTCATAGTGGCTCACAAAAACGTTATTGATGGAATCAAAAACTGTACAATCATGGCCCGGGGCCCATCTGGAACCTCCCAAATGATTGTACAAAATGTGATTTGTAGAAAGTTTGGAGGGGTTGATGGCTGGATTTCTTGGATAATAAAGTTACGAGATGCATACGCCCATAGAAGAGACGTATTATTCAATACCATCATCAAATCCCAAGCGTACAAGAAAAAGTACATTGATGTGATTGACCCCAAGGCTGGGATGTTCACTGCACTTTTACTCAATTTCCCATTAAACACTAACATTGTTGAGAAGGTGGATCTTTTGAACTGGAAATTGATGGCCTACGGGGTGGGGGTCATTCCGGGAATCAACATGGCTGTTGATAAGGCGTTTAGTGGCCAGACTGCAAACTTTTTCCGCTTAACCTTTTGTCCTGTAAATAGTGATGAAGAGTTGGTTCAAGCGGGTGAGAGGTTGACCCGAGGAATTTATGATTTTTTTGAAGCAGGTTTAGTGTTTTAGAGGGGTTAAAGGCTAGAGGGGTTTGTTTTCGTGATGATAAGAATCAGCTGAATAGAATGAAAATGATTTTATCTTGTAAGGTTTGTTATTCTCAACTTGTGTGTTCTTATATATTCTTATGTATTCGTATGTATTCGTATGTGTTCGTATGTGTTCGCATGTGTTATAAAGTGTTCAAGTGTTCTTATGTACTATCATTATGTACTATCCTTATGTACTACCCTTACTATCATTATAAATACCCTTACTTTGTATTCCTATCTCACTTACCATTCACTCGCATACTCAAAAAAATAAACCATGTCAGAAGAAAGTGGAGCGTCATATTCGGAACAGTTATTGGAAGCTGCAAGAAGAAACAATACCGAGTTACTCTTAACCATCAAGGTGGATTTGAAAAACAACCAGGAGGAATTGGCAAAGCTCATCAATACAACCAAGGAGGTGATTAGTAACAACTCCGCCTTGCATATAGCGACAAGGCTTGGGAACTGGGAATTTATAGACATCGTATTGGACATTGAGGGAGTGGAGATCGACCCAAAGAACAACGAAGGCTACACCCCTTTGCATTACGCCGTCCAGTACTGCAAGGACGAACCCGAACACGGCTTCTTTGTCGTGGACAACTTGTTGGATGCAGGTTCCGATCCACGAATCACCAACAGTTTCAATTTGAGACCCATAGACTATACTAGTTCCGAAGATGAGAAGTTGCGTGAGTTGTTAGAGAGTGCAGAATATGCCATATCCATGGAGATTCCCGAGGAGCAGCAATTGGCTGATTTTGATGAAGGCTCCGAGTCTGAGTAGAGTGCACGTGTATGTGTTTGGTGTTTGATTTAAAGATTTGAAGAATATATTAAATGATATAATTATTGTATTACGGGTGGTAGTTTAAGTGGTGTATGTAAATGCAACAATTCAAGACGAAGACGTATAAGACGAAGACGAAGACTTAACAAGACGTATAAGACGCATAAGACGTTGTAATGTAACCAATAACTTTCCTATATCTCAAAGTCATCAATTTGGGTACTCGGCCAATCATTTAAAATCGCCTGACCCTTCTTCTTCAACTTTTCCCGGTCTGTATTCAGCCTTTTAAATTCATCATATCGCTTGTAGTGAATAACCTGCAAATTCTTCAATTTTGCAATCAACAGCTGGTTGCAGATGAAGCTCTCGCCACCTGATTTGGGAGGCTTCTTTTTGATTAGGCATCCATTCTTGACTCCTTGGTTGAGTACTTGAGTCTTATTGTAGGGGACGATATGCACCAACGATACCGGACTTGGGACGCTTTGGTTTGATTTGACGAATTGGTACACACAAACGTCACTATTATATGTGATTGCAGTTAATGAATGACATGATATCTTGTTACTAAAGCGATCTGCAAAACATCGTGTATGGTCATTTTGGTTAAACTTTGCTTGATCAAGCACCAAATATGAGAGAAAGATGGGATTGGTGAGATGGGAAGTGATTGAATTGGTTATGCCAACCAATTGCTTTAGACATAATTTGTCCGAGCATGATTTACTAAAAGTGATGAGACTATCTGATCTGCCTGGTTTTGTTCGTACTATACCAACTTTATCAAAGTATTCCCGACCTCTAGTTACTTCAGGGGAAACCTTTCTTCTCTTGGGTTCTTGCCAAGAAGAGTCACCATTACTCACCAAAGACATTGAAGCATCACCACATGGAGGTTCACTTATAAATAAGGCGAGCTTACCCTTCATTTGTAATAAACCTTTAGACTTTTCAAATAAATCCGAAGTGTAATTCTCATCATTGAATTTAGCAAACTCTTCCAAGATTATCCAATTAAATAGCCGAAGACAAAGAATCTCGGCATGGCAGTCCTGAACAAACTTCCCCTTCGAATACTGTCGCACTTGGTCCGGAAGACACTTGACTCCGGTAGATATGCAAAGTGGGTAGATGGTATCATCCACAATAGCAACCAAGCCTGCCAATACCGTCCATTCGGGCACTCCGTTACTTCGTACCACTGGCTTCCCTTGCGTTTGCTTGTTGAAAACGTTGATTACGCATTGGGCTATTCGATCTCCCAATGGGTTCATTTTTAAATGCGACTAGTTGAGTATACACTAGTGATGTGTTTTTTGCTTAGTGTGGAGTTTGCTTTGTTGTAAGATATGTAATTTGCTTAGCTATAAGAGATGGAATATTAAGTATCATTCTATTTGATTAATATCTTTGGTGTAATAGTCTACAAACGCACTATGGCAAATGAATGGAAGCAAATGTCCATATTTATTAGCTGCAAAACAAGAGTGTCGTAAATCAACATGTTGTTACTGTGAGATGAAAGATGGAACAACGTATTGTATTGCTAGAGTTTGAGGAATCCGGAAAATCGTAGCGGTCCAGGGGATATTTCAATTGGATGTTTGGTTTGTTTCATGGAATACGTGAAAAATGCGTGTGAACTTGGTATAGGTTGTTTGAGTTCATAAGCGATAATTCACTTGGTGTTTCACATGGTTTGTTCCAGTTGCTATAGTTCATGAGCTATGTTATTCGGTATAGTTCATGAGCTATGTTATTCGGTATAGTTCATTTGCTATAGTTTATTCGTCATAATTCATTTGCTATATTCGAAATACTTTATTCAGTATAGTTCATTTGCTATAGTTCATGTTAGTTCATTTGCTATAGTTCATGTTAGTTCATTTGCTATAGTTCATTTGCTATATTTCATTCGCTATAGTTCATTCGCTATCGCTCATGAACTATGGCTCATGAACTATGGCTCATGAACCTATCTCCTCCTCCTTAAAACAGCACCAAGAATACCAACCCCAATAGCCAATGCACCGCCCGCGATACCAATACCAATCAAACCATCTCTGGTAACCTTATCCTCAATAGCTTGACGCAAAGCAATAGCTTGGGAATTACTCTCTTCATCTCGCAACATCACATCAATATATTGCTTAGCATGTCCATACTCCCCAATCTTCAAAGAAGCCAATGACAAATAATATAAACATTCTCTTCTCATTTCTGGCATATCCTTATAGAGCTTTCTTAATATTGCTATACCATGATGGATCTCCTTTGAATTGTTGGATCTAATCAATCCCCATGCCCAATTGAACTCAGACTGTGGTCTAACTGGATCCTCAGACTCCACCTGGTTTCTAAACACTTTCAATTCATCTGGGGAGAGTGGTTCACTGATTTCTGCTAATGCTGTTTCAATAGACATTTTTTTATCTTTACGAGGTGCACAACGGGTTATTAGAAGTTGAATTTGTGAGTTATTAGAGGATGATGTATGAATGTTTAGCTATGGCAATGTAAGGAATGTAAGGTTTTTGAGTTGTCGGTATCCGTTTAGTTGGATGAGAATTTCGCCTATGGTCACCACTACACTACTCACCACACTGCACACCCACTACAATTGACATTCAGAAGAAACATTAAATCAAGCAAAGTACCTGAATGAGATCAGTACCATAAATAATCAATACTTTTTTGCTAAAAATCAGGGTAGGTGTATAAAAGAATGTACCGTAGATCGGATATCGAAATCACATTCACCAAGATCGTAATCTGTCACTCAATAATTCGCTACGCTGGTTGCTCGTTCGTAGCACAGTATAAAAATGAGTCTGGACAGAAATGAAGAAGAAGCTAAAGAGATGCTGATGACAAGATTATATAAGGAAAGATACGTGAATTGAGAATGTGATTGTCATACAAATCTTTTAACTGACCGGGATACTGTTCTAGGATTAGGGACTACTAAAGCACAAGAAAATTGGCAATTTTCAACTAAAAGCTGTAGTAAGAGGTACTTCACATTAAACATACAAATCATCAAAGTGAGTCTATTGATAGAATTGAGGTCAAGTTTAGTCTGCATGTTGAATCCTCATGAATAACCGAGCTTTGATTTGGATAGAGACACTGACATTTTGTGATAAAACTAATGGAAGACATCACGAGAGTTGTTCTTAAAGATACGAATAAGCTCATAAGGATCGAGAACAAATACATAGGTTTCATTCAATGAAAACGCACGCTTCTGCTTGCTCATATAATCAAATGAATTTGCTACTCACTCATTCTGGTCGCTTCACTCACTCTGCTCGCCTAAAATCCGCATATCTTTCGTAAATTATACTCATATGGTTAGTTTATTCACCATAATATATCGCTTCGCTCCAATAAAATTCGCACTTTTGCAGCCATAAGCCTCAAACATCAAGGCCCTTTCAACAGTTTGTCATTTGCCTGTACTGCTCATATTTGACTTCGTATACTCATATGGTCAGTTTATTCGCCATACTATATCGCTTCGCTCCAATGCTGCTTCGCAGCAGGCTATTCACCATACTATGTCGCTTCGCTCCAATGCTGCTTCGCAGCAGGCCATTCACCATTCTATATCGCTTCGCTCCAATCAAATTCGCAGCAGGCTACTCACCATTCTATATCGCTTCGCTCCAATCAAATTCGCATTTTGCAGCCATAAGCCTCAAACACCAAGGCCCTTTCAACAGTTTGTCATTTGCTTGTACTGCTTCGCAGCAGTTTATTCACCATACTTTGTCGCTTCGCTCCAATGCTGCTTCGCAGCAGTTTATTCACCATACTAAATCGCTTCGCTCCAATGCTGCTTCGCAGCAGACTACTCACCATACTAAGTCGCTTCGCTCCAATGCTGCTTCGCAGCAGTTTATTCACCATACTATGTCGCTTCGCTCCAATGCTGCTTCGCAGCAGTTTATTCACCATACTATGTCGCTTCGCTCCAATGCTGCTTCGCAGCAGGCTATTCACCATACTATGTCGCTTCGCTCCAATGCTGCTTCGCAGCAGTGTATTCACCATACTATATCGCTTCGCTCCAAACAAATTCGCTCTTTTGCAGCCATAAGCCTCAAACACCAAGGCCATTTCAACAGCTCATCATATGCTTGTACTGCTCATATTTAACTTCGTATTCCATGTAAACCAACCAATAACAAACGGAACTTTCTTCATCGTCACTAAAAAAACTAAAGTTAACCCCCTCCACATACACAATGCACGCGAGATCACATCAAAACAAGCTATACCCGAAAACAATCCAACAAGCACTACAAACACATGTACACACATAACCACATAAACAATACAATCACCCCCCCAACTCCCCACTCTGTTGTAAACCACGTAATTTAAACACATACAAAATTGACATGCTTTCACGTGGGCAACGCATTTAAGAATGTTTGGGACCCAAAAAATGGTCGCGTACGGATATGTCCGAGATTCTTACCTTAATTGTGAATCAGAGCAGCTCTGATAATGGTGTTCGCAGTGCTGCTGAGAACGAGTTCAATAGTCTTTTAGCCAGTGACCCATCCAATACTACATATGTCTTGATGGAGATCAGTTCCAACGAAGAGGTATCAGTTGAGATTCGCCAAGCATGTTTGCTTCATATAAAGAGTTTGGTACCCAAGTACTGGTCGCTTGCATTTGATTCATTCATTGGACCTCCAATCAATCAGGACCTTAAGACCGTGACTAGAAACGGGTTGTTGCGTATAGCCACAACCAACTCCAATTCCAAGATCAGAAATAGTGCAACTTATGCCATCGTGCAAATCGCGTCCGCAGACTATCCCGACGAATGGAGTGACCTCTTGGTTCAATTGTATCAACTGACCAGTGATTTTTCCAATCAAAACTCTATGATTGGGGGGTTGACTGTCTTGAACGACTTGTTTGATGATTTGGTTACTGAGGAGCAGTTTTGGGATCATGGTGTAGGTTCAGAAGTTATGAATCATTTGATCAATTTATTACTTAAAAGTGAAGTGTCTGCAGAAATCAAAATTTGTGCCTTAAGACTTTATCAAAGTATACTTGTCATTTTACAAAGCCCAGAAGCGTTTGAAGTGCCAGCTCGTAAAGCTTTTGTATTGAATCATGTTTTAGAATTCACTCCAATCTTGAGTAAGTTAATTCAAGAGATCCCAGATACTTCACTTCTGTTAGTTGATTGGAGTTTAAAATCTCATGTCTACAAAATCGTATACACGTTGATTGGTAATTTTAATAAAAAAATCCCTCAAGATGCAAGGCAATTCTTCTTAAACTCAGCGTTAAAGAATTATGACATATCAACTCAGATTTATCAATCGATTGTGGTGAATAATACAAATGATTTGAACCTAACCACCAGTCAAGAATTCTCCGATCCGGCTACGATTTTAACTAATCTCGTGAATGATTTGATACAAACAATTTTGATCATTCAACATAGTATCAAGATTTCATCTGTATTCGATATGAATCTGTTTATTGAAAGTTTGGTGATATCATCACTTTTACCTCAAGAATCCATTGACGATTACGAAAGTGATATCAACGTGTACGTTACTGAAATCACCGGCTTATCGGTAAATTACTCTGTACGTGAAACGATTAGCGAATTTTTGTGTGATTTGAATGAAGTTGATGCCAAATTGATATTTGAAGTGATTTCCAAAAAATTATCATCAACCAATGATTGGAAATATCAAGAAGCTTTCTTATACATCTTAGAAGGTTTACTTCGCAATGAAGATTCGGATGTATTGGATGACAATATCCCAGTCACTTCCATCTTACAATTGTTAACAACTCCAATCAGCCAAGATAACTCTCCTTATGTAATTTCAAGATGTTTCTTGTTACTACCAAATTTTTTTGAAAAGTTTGAATCAAAGATTTCAATCCAAACGTTTGGTATCACCAAATTCTGTGAAATGATCCATTTCGCTTCCGAATTCGATAACGAAATGGTCAAGTTGTCCACTTTGGTAAGCACAACTTTGTATAAAAATGTTATGGAAATCGGCAAACACATTAAAGATCCCAACGATATTCAATCTAAAATATTCAACTTGATTTTATCCTTAATTGAGGTTAGCGAAGATGATGGACTTCCAATTCTCCTTGAAGCAATCTCAGTAGCCATCAACATCGACCCATTATTTGCTTCGCGTTTTAACATTGGAAACGTCAGCGTTATTGATTTGATTTTCAAGTTATCTTTCAAAGATTCATCCAATATCCAACTCACTATCGATTCCTCAGAAAGTTTAAGCTACTTGTTGAATCAAATCTCATTAAATGAATATTTGGTTTGTTGTGAGAAATCTTTACCATTTATCATTGATTTGATTCAAAATGAAATAACAAAAGGTAATGTTGAATATACTCCAGATTTATATTTATCATTGGAATTATTAAATGTTATCATCAATTCGGCTCCTCTTAATAATGAAGGTGATATTTTCCCAGAAAGCATATTTAACTATGTATTCCCAACTTTACATAAATTACTTCTTTCAACCACTGATAATCAAATCTTACAAAGTGGAGGTGAAGTGTTTGATAATATGCTTAAAAAAGCTTCAACTTTGTTTTTGAATTATATTGATCCAGAAACAAAAGAAACTGCCATGAATTCACTTCTTACAATTGTTTCTAAATTTTTATCACCAGAATTATCTGATAGTGCAGCTTTAAATGTTGGTAATATCGTGGCATCATTAATCCAACAATTTGAAAGTTATTTAGGCAATGAGTACTTGTCACAAATATTAGAAGCTACAGTTAAAAGGTTAATTATAGCAAAAGAAGCAATTACAATCGAAAATCTAATCTTGGTATTCACCAAATTAATTTTGAACTCTCCAAATGATATGATCAATTTTTTGGCCAATCATATTAATCTTCCTCATCCAGTTACTCAAGCTCAACAAAATGGCTTACAATTGATTTTACCAATATGGTTTGAATCTTTTGAAATTACTAGAGGTTACGAAAAAATCAAACAAAATTCATTAGCTTTAGCTAAAATATTCACTCTTAATGACCCTAGAGTCAACGCTGTAATCGTGAATGACGCAATCATCCCATACCAAGGTGACTTGATTCGTACAAGATCAATGGCCAAGTCCATGCCTGATCAATATACACAAGTGGCATCCCCCGTGAAAATCTTGAAATTATTGGTTGGTGAATTGGATTTCCAAAGTCAACAACCAGACTCCAACAACTATATGCTTGGTGAAATCGACCAAGATGATGATGATGGTGATGATGATGATGAAGGTTGGGAAGATATGGATCAAATTGGTGTTCCAAACTATGAAAAGTTGAAATCCTATGTGGATTCCGATAATGAAGACGACATTGAAGGTCAAGGTAACGATGATTCATTAAGACAAATCTTGATTCAATTCTTCAAAGAGTGTACAACCAAGAATTTAGGTGAATTCCAGCATTATTATGAGATGTTGACGCCTGACGAGAAGAAGATTATCATGGAGAGTCTTGTATTTTAGGGTACAGAGTGTGTTTTGCGTGGAGAATATTTTGATTGGATAATAATTGTTCGAGTAGTCTAGTTTTGCAACATTCAAGGTGATGCAAAGAATTCTCAAGGTTTGAAAGTTGTACAATCGCCCCGAAGAGTTTAATGAAAAGCTATAAGCTTTGTGGACGGTGCAGAAATTTTGATTATAGAATGCTACTCTTCTCTCCGGCTTTGAGGTTTTTTTTTTATAGATCATATAGAAATCATCATTATAATAAGCGAAAAAGAAGCGAGTGAGTGAGTAGCGAAAACGAGGTGAGTAGCGAAAACGAAGTGAGTAGCGGAAACGAAGTGAGTAGCGGAAACGAAGTGCGTAGCGAACACGAAGTAAGTAGCGAGTGAATGAGTAGCGAGTGCGATTCTAAATGATTGCAAATAACAGTTTATATGCGCCGTGTGGGCAAATGATTTCGTAACTTTATTGGCAATGGTTATAAATGGTGATAGCTAGATGAAATTAATATGAACAGAATTACAAGGCAAATATAGTTTAGATCTGATGGTGAGCTTGAGTAATTTATATGAAAAGGAGGTTTACATGATAATGTCAAGTTTAGAATGAACGAGCGAGTGAGTGAGAGAGTGCGTCAGAGTGAGTGAGAGAGTGCGTGAATGAGCGAGTTCGTGAGAGAGAGTTCGTGAGTGATTAGTCCATTTGATGTTCAGTGTCTTGATCATAGTCCAATTGATATTCAGTGTTTGTATATAAATGACAGACAATTTGGTCAATACTCCATAGGTTAAAGACTGTTGAATGGGAGGTCTCAAGTAGCACTGAATACTAACAACTTGGTCGAAACAATCGTATCCAAGTCATAGATTTTCAAATCATAGAAATAGGTTTGAATTGGCGACAAAGCACTTTGTCTTACAAACTTTGTCTTACACACTTTGTCTTACAAACTTTGTCTTACAAACTTTTTCTTATACACTTTGAACTCACTCGCTTCGCTCGTGAGTGAGTGAGTAGCGAATACTTTCGTTACATTTTTGCGGTACAGGTATTTAGAGGTTTGATAATACTTGAAAAGTTCACCAGGCACTCAAAGGGACCTTGAGAAATAATTACCAGACTCCTAAAGGGAACTCACTCGCTTTGCTCTTTCGTTCGTTCGTTCGTTCGTTCGTTTGGTATTCATTTGCCAATTCTCATCTTCAAATAAACAACTACAACTTGAAAGTCACATTTGATTATTACACCCAGCTCACCTTCAAATCAACTCAAAACACAACATTAACTGTATATTGGCTCTTCAAAGAACCATGAAAGGAAATGAACAAATTAGTGACATTAGTGAAAATAGTGAAATTAGCTTTGAAATTATAGAAATAGTATTGAAATCATAAAATTAGTATATGGATCATAAATTACATTAAAATTATAGGAAATCGCTACTCACTCACTCGCTTCGATCGTTTTCATTGGCTGCAAATACTGGTGCGAATAGACTAAGGAATGTTAATTGGCTCTAGTGTATTGTTTAGCTTTTCTCCTACCATCCACCTGGTTTACCTTGTTTCTGTATACTGCTCTGTATGTTGGTTAGCTCTGTATATTGGTTAGCTTTGTATATGCTGCTCTGTCCATTGAATAGCTTTGTATATTGGTTAGCTCTGTCTATTGGTTAGCATAGATGTCGTATTGAAGTCATAGACCTCATATTGAAATCACAGACATCGTATCGATATCACAGACATCGAAATCATAGACGTCATATAAAAATTATAAACGTCGTGTTTAAATTAAATGGTTCGCTACTCACTCACTCGCTTCGCTCGTTCGTTCGTTTGTTTTAGCACCAAGTATGGATTTTCAAGTACAACATTAAGGTTATTACACCAGAAAAATAGAAGGGTTTCTGGGTCAAATACAAGGTTTGCCTCATAATTACATTGAATACACATTCATGCTGCAAATACAACATCCATTTGGTTGAAAGGCATACTCCGGAAGTGGTGTTGGTTCCGCGATGCGATCAAAAATTTATGAACATAATTCGAAGAGTACGCACAATGACCATTGAAACCAAGATCCTAGAGGTGAAACCCGAATGCATCCAATTCGAAGGAGATAAGCTCACTATAAATGATCCAGAGAGTGAAAGAAACTTAAAACTTGCAGCCAATGAGTTGGCCAAGGCCGGAAAGGTTGTTGGATTTCCCACAGAGACGGTGTATGGGTTGGGAGGATCAGCTTTGGAGGACGAGAGTGTTAAAGCTATATTTAAAGCCAAGAACCGACCATCGGATAATCCGTTAATAGTGCATGTTTCTTCAATGGAACAACTTCAAAGGAAGCTCCTTGGTAAAGATTACCAAATACCTGAAATCTATAAAGAAGTGATAAATCGATTCTGGCCAGGCCCATTAACTATTTTATTACCAATCACAGAAACATCACCAATCTCCAAACTCGTTACTGCTAATCAAAACACATTTGGGGTTCGTATCCCACTGCATAAAGTCGCTAGAGCTCTTATATCTCTCAGTGATACCCCATTGGCAGCTCCTTCTGCCAATGCCTCAACAAGACCAAGTCCAACTATGGCCAAACATGTATACAAAGACTTGAATGGTAAAATTCCTTTGATAATAGATGGAGGGTCATGCACAGTAGGAGTGGAATCCACGGTGGTTGATGGGTTGGTTGACCCTCCAATGTTATTAAGACCTGGAGGAATTCTGGTTGAAAAGCTTCGTGAAATTCCTGGATGGAAAAATGTAATATTAGCAAAGAAGACAGCAGGTAAAATGGAGGCTGTCAGAACCCCAGGCATGAAATATAGACACTATTCACCAAACGCCAAAGTTGTCTTGTTTATAAATACTGGAGATGGAGTAGAAGCTACACAGAAATATTTAAGCGATATGAATTATAAAGCCGAAGAAATTGCGGTGTTGCGCAGTTTATGCTTTAAAAAGAATTTGGTTCCAGGCTCAACAGAGCGTGATTTGGGAACCACGGGGGGTGAAATATCCCAAAATCTATTTAAATGGTTGCGTGAGGTTGATGAGCTTGAGGTTAAGGTTATATTGGTTGAAGGTGTGGATGAAGAGAATGAGGGCTTGGCTATTATGAATAGACTTTCCAAGGCTTCTATGGAGATTATTAGAACGAGCGTAGTGAGTGATGAGAAGGAGCCGGAGTGTTGATGACGAGCATATTGTGTGAAGATAAAGAGCATAGTGAGTGATGAGTAATGAGTGAGATAACAATACTGAGATTGTAGTGAAATGACATGTATCACAGAGATTGTAATACTGTGATGATGCCGGTATAACAGTATGGGAGTGCACTAATCCTAGCATATTTTTCTGTATTAGATGAGAATTGGCTGCGAAAAAAACAAACGAGCAAACCCTAAAGTGCTCCGATTCAACATATGATTATGATGAAACCATTCTCGTGTACGCTAGATGATTTTATATGGAATAACTATTTATCACCACTTGAATAAACAACTTGTAAACTACTCGAATACTCTAATGATAACTACTCAATAAGTACTCGAATATTGATAACTAGTCGAATATTGATAACTAGTTGAATATTGATAACTACTCGATAAGAATTACTCGAATACTCAAATACTCAAATACTCAAATACTCAAATAGTCAACTGATCAATCACTCACATTCCCAACTCTTTCTCGGAGTACATCTGTCGGACATTCCAGTTTTGTTAAGGATGCATATATCACAAATACGCAAATCATCGACGTCAACTGCGACTTTGAGTCATTCAACATGAAAGTGTACTCTCGGATGTAGAATTTTAGGTGATATTAGCCATTTATCATTTGAGAGTGTTGTATTGGGAAGGACTGATAAACTCCGTGATGTCGAAAATGTTTACAAAGGTGAATTTAATGGAGTGGAAGAATAAAATGATGTTATTGGTGTAATGGATGGTATTGGATAAATGGATGGTATTGGTTAAATGGATGGTATTGGTTAAATGGGTGGTATTGGTTAAATGGTATTGGTATAAATCTATTGGTATAAATGGTATTGGAAATGCTATTGGGATAAATACTATTGGCGTAATCTATTGGTATAAATAATATTGGCATAATCTATTGGTATACATCAGTATAAATACTATCGCTATAAATACTATCGCTATCAATACTATGCCTATAAATACTATCGGTATACATCTATTCGTATAATTCTATCATGTACACTCCAAACCATTCATCATTGCTTGTTTTTCGCATCCGAAAAGTTTGTAGCGAAATTTTACAATCGTGTCAACTTCTTTATTATGAGCGAGAACCCATATGATGAGAAGAACTCTATAATCAAGCCCACCAACCGGTCCAATACTCCATCATCCAAGTATTGTACATATCCAGTTGCGAGTGTGATTGCCGAGTTTCAAACCGACCCAGAAAATGGTCTTCTGAACTCTCAAGATATCAACAATAGAAGGCAAACATATGGGATTAATGAATTAACCAATGATGAAGAAGAAAGTGTAATACGAAAATTCTTTTCTAAATTCTATGAAGATCCTCTTATTTTATTATTGATTGGATCAGCACTTATAAGTTTTTGGATGGGTAATACCGATGATGCAATTTCAATTACTTTAGCAATTACTATTGTTGTTAGTGTTGGATTTGTTCAAGAATATCGATCAGAAAAATCATTAGAAGCATTAAATAAACTTGTTCCAGCCGAATCACGTTTAACAAGAAATGGACAGACATCAACAGTTTTAGCACTGCTGTTAGTACCAGGAGATTTAGTTCATTTTACTCAAGGAGATCGTATTCCAGCAGATTTAAGAATTATTGAAGCAGTTCATTTAAGTATTGATGAAAGTAATTTAACCGGAGAAAATTCGCCAGTTAAAAAAAGTATTGAACCAATAACTAGAGTTGAAGATATTCCACCAATTTCATCAAGAACATCGATTGCTCATATGGGAACATTAGTTCGAGATGGAAATGGTAGTGGGATTGTTATATCAACATCAATCAAAACTGAATTTGGAGCAGTTTTTGAAATGATGAGTGAAATTGAAAAACCAAAAACACCATTACAAAATGCAATGGATAAACTTGGAAAAGATTTAAGTATATTTAGTTTTATTGTTATTGGAATAATTTGTTTAATTGCAATTTTTCAAGGACATACATTTTTAGATATGTTTCAAATATCAGTATCACTTGCAGTTGCAGCAATTCCAGAAGGATTACCAATTATTGTTACAGTTACATTAGCATTAGGAGTTTTACGTATGGCCCGTCAAAAAGCAATTGTTAAAAGATTACCAAGTGTTGAAACATTAGGTAGTGTATCAGTTATTTGTTCAGATAAAACAGGTACATTAACTCAAAATCATATGACAATTACCAAAATTTGGACATTTGATTTAAATGATAATTTTTTAATATTAGAAGATTTTCAAAATAATCATTATCATTCAACTCAAAAAAATTATGATTTAACAAAAAATATTGCAAGTTCATTAGAAATTGGTAATATTTGTAATAATCTGAAATATTCAAATGAAAATAATAAATATATTGGTAATCCAACTGATATTGCATTAATTGAAGTTTTAAAACATTTTGGTCTTAAAGATAATAGATTTTTAAAAAAAAGAGATTATGAATTACCATTTTCTTCAAATAGAAAATATATGGCAATTTCTGCTCATTCAGATGATTTTTCAAAATCTGAAACTTTTGCAAAAGGTGCAACTGAAAAAATTTTAACACTTTGTTCAAAATATTTAGATTCAAATTCTGATTCAAAAAATTTAAATGATGATATTAAAAATCAAATACTTTTAAAATCTAATGATTTAGCAAATGAAGGTTTAAGAGTTATTGCTTTAGCAAGAAGTTTTAAAAAAATTAATTTTGAAAAAGATGATGATATAATTGAACCAAATGATTTAATATTTTGTGGATTAGTTGGTATGAAAGATCCTCCAAGATTAAATGTTGCAAATTCAATTTCTCAATTAATGAAAGGTGGTGTTCAAGTTGTTATGATTACTGGTGATTCTCCAACAACTGCTACAAGTATTGCAAGACAAATTGGTATACCTGTTTTACGTAATAATTCTGTAATTACTGGTGATCAAATTGATAATATGTCTGATGATGAACTTGTTTCTGCTGTTCTGAATGTTTCCATTTTTGCAAGAACAACTCCTGAACATAAAGTTTCAATTGTTAAAGCTTTTCAAAAACGTGGTGATATTGTTGCAATGACTGGTGATGGTGTTAATGATGCTCCAGCTTTAAAATTAGCTGATATTGGTATTGCAATGGGTAAAAATGGTACAGATGTTGCAAAAGAAGCTGCTGATATGGTTTTAACTGATGATGATTTTTCAACTATTTTATCTGCAATTAAAGAAGGTAAAGGTATTTTTTATAATATTCAAAATTTCGTTACTTTTCAACTTTCAACTTCAATTGCTGCTTTAACTTTAGTTGCTTTATCAACCTTTTTCGGTTTACCAAATCCTTTAAATCCAATGCAAATCTTATGGATTAATATTTTAATGGATGGTCCTCCCGCTCAATCTTTAGGTGTTGAACCGGTTGATGAAGAAGTTATGGCAAAACCTCCAAGAAAACGTAATGCTAAAATTTTAACTCCTGAACTTATTAAAAGAGTTTTACAATCTTCTACTATGATTATTATTGGAACTTTATACATTTTCATGAGAGAATTACAAGATAATGAAATTACTGCAAGAGATACAACAATGACTTTTACTTGTTTTGTGTTATACGATATGTTTAATGCTTTAGCATGTCGTTCGTATTCAAAATCAATTCTTGAATTAGGTTCACTGAATCTGATGTTTAACTTTGCAGTATTAGGTTCATTATTTGGTCAATTTTGTGCAATTTATGTTCCATTTTTCCAATCCATTTTCCAAACTGAAGCTTTATCATTTGGTGATTTGTTCCGTTTGGTTTGTCTTTGCAGTACTGTTTTACTTGCGGATGAGGTTCGGAAGTATTTAATGAAGCGTAATGCTGGTTATGGAAATTTTAGTGGAGGGTATATTGTTTGAGTGGGGGATATTAAAGTGAATATGAGCTGTGTAAGAGCTGTTAGATTGGCTAGGTATGCAGTGGGTTTACAAAGAATGACGAACGAACGAACGAACGAAACGAACGAACGAACGAGCGAAGCGAGTGAGTGAGTTCGTGAGTTTGTGAGTTTGTGAGTGATCGCAGGTGATTTGTAATATATAGAATAAATGTTTGCGGATAAGGTTGAACGAACGAACGAACGAGCGAAGCGAGTGAGTTCGTGAGTTCTTGAGTTCTTGAGTTCTTGAGTGTGTGAGTTCGTTCGTTTTGAGTTCGTTCGTTTGTGCGTTCGTGCATTCGCGAGTTCGTTCGTTCGTGCGTTCGTTCGTGCGTTCGTGAGTGAGTAAGTGAGTGAGTGAGTGATTGAGTTCGTTCGTTCGTTCGTTCGTTCGTAAGTGATTCAGTGAGTTCGTGCGTTCGTGAGTGAGTAAGTGAGTGAGTGAGTGATTGAGTTCGTTCGTTCGTTCGTAAGTGATTCAGTGAGTTCGTGCGTTCGTGAGTGAGTAAGTG
>JAKUAJ010000297.1:0-22618 GCA_030562865.1 Kodamaea lidongshanica (nom. inval.) | reverse complement strand
GTTCGTTCGTTCGCTCGTTCGCTCGTTCGTTCGCTCGTTCGTTCGTTCGTTCGTTCGTTCGTTCGCTCGTTCGCTCGTTCGTTCGTTCGTTCGTTCGCTCGTTCGTTCGTTCGTTCGCTCGTTCGCTCGTTCGCTCGTTCGCTCGTTCGTTCGTTCGTTCGTTCGTTTGCTCGTTCGTTCGTTCGCTCGTTCGTTCCCTCGTTTTTTTATGAGTATTTCCATATTCCAGCAATCGTATCATCTACATACACTTTAGTTTTTTATTAGTAACTTTGATGGAATTTCTCAACTATTTGGCAAAGAATGTGTAAATTGATGATTGGAGATTGGACTTGAACTATGTAATTGACTTGAGATCCCCCCAACATTGTACTTGAATTGAGATTTCAACAGTCAGCTCTTGTATTTGGCACAATCAAAAATCAGCATTGGAGCGAAGCGACTTGTCATGGTGTATAAACTGCTGCGAAGCAGCATTGGAGCGAAGCGACTTGTCATGGTGTATAAACTGCTGCGAAGCAGCATTGGAGCGAAGCGACTTGTCATGGTGTATAAACTGCTGCGAAGCAGCGTTGGAGCGAAGCGACTTTTCATGGTGTATAAACTGCTGCGAAGCAGCATTGGAGTGAAGCGACTTTTCATGGTGTATAAACTACTGCGAAGCAGCATTGGAGCGAAGCAGCGTTGGAGCGAAGCGACTTTTCATGGTGTATAAACTACTGCGAAGCAGCATTGGAGCGAAGCAGCGTTGGAGCGAAGCGACTTTTCATGGTGTATAAACTACTACGAAGCGACTTGTCATGTTGTATAAACTGCTGCGAAGCAACATACGTGCCAACTTTTCACGAAATCACCAACGACCGAAAGACTGAACGACCGAAAGACTGAACGACCGAAAGACTGAACGACCGAAAGACTGAACGACCGAAAGACTGAACGACCGAAAGACTGAACAACCAAGTGATTGAGTGATTGAATTCGTTTGGTCATTTTCACAATTACTCACGAACTCACGAATTCACTCTCACTCGCTCCGCTTGTGAGTTAACCAGTTGTTTGGGAACCCCACAACCAGAGCGAACGAAGAGCCAAGCGTGTTTGTGAGTGGCGAATTCTGATCTAATCTCTATCATACGAACCTCTAAATACCCAAACATACACCACAACATACATAATCAAAGTCAGCATCAGGCTCTTTATTGCTCCATACAAAGAGTAGGGATAAGTAAACAAATGAACAAATGAGCGAAGCGAATTTGTTTGCAGTGGTGATTGTGAATGATTGTGAATGTGAGTGAGTGTGAATGTGAGTGAGTGTGAGTGTGAATGTGAGTGAGTGTGAGTGTGAGTGTGAATGTGAGTGAGTGCGAGTTTGCTCGCTCGTTCGCTCGCTCGCTCGCTCGTGTAAATGTCAATGTGACCATGTGTGTCACTGCATACTTTCATTTTACTCACTATTCGTTGTATATCATGTCTGAGTGCTCCATCACCTTTACACGTACATACTGTCTGCTTCTAAGCCTTGGTGTGTGTCACATGTACTTTTGATTTCTCAGTCACCATTATCAATGACCCTTCAAGTGCCTCGCAATTCCCCCCACCTCAAACTTATCAATCAACTTGCAAGGTTAAAGTGTTGTGTCCGGGTTGTTGGAAAGTACCATATTGTCGTTTTCACTGTATAGCCTCATTAGACTATAGATACAAAGAAATTGTAAGAGTAGGTTAATGGTGAGTGTGTTGATCAAACCAAAAGGTATAAATGGGTATCTTTAGATGATATCAGGCACTGGCAACAGATATATTATCATACTCAAGTGCTATCTCGTGATTACAGTCAGTATGAGAAGGCCATGATAAGATTATAGTTGAGTGAAATCGTAAGAGCTAAAAGTGAGAATAGTATAATGGTACAAATAGTATTGCAATCATAAAAGTTCATTTGATCTTGTTTGAGTATCCTTGATTGTTTGAGTATCCTTGATTATAGTCCTGATTGTTCTGGTTATTAACTTGGTAGCCTTGTTGATTCCCACCATACCCTTGGTTGGGTTGATGATTTGATACTGGTAACCTTGATTATACATGGCTTGTTGCGGAGTTGGGTTTGCAGGTGATTGATTGTTGTAAAAGGCATTATTGTCAGCCACTCCGAGCTCTCTTTATCGTTGAATTCGATTCCGGAGTTGACAACTTCATCGTTATTGATGGAGCGCCAATTGCACCAGAAGCCAAAGCTAATCTCACTCAATTTGTTCGGTCTCACGCACTCACTCACGTAACACAAACGAGCGTAGCGAGTTTGTGTGTGAGTTGGTGTGTGAGTTTTGACTTGATTGGTCTTGGTCTGTCTTCTGTGATTGGTCTGTGATTGGTCTGTGAGTTTGACTTGATTGGTCTGTGATTGGTCACTCACGCCCTCGCTTCGCTCGTTCTCACTCACACCCTCACTCACTTTGTTCGGTCTCACTCTCACTCACTCGCTTCGCTCGTTGGTGACTCTCACACGAAGCTTTCAAATGAAGCTTTCAAATACAAAAGACCTTCTTGTTAGTTAACAAATTTACTCAACCAATCAAATACTCTATTAAAACCACTCGCTAATTCGCTCATCTGACATATTTGTTGAATGGTCCGCCACTACACTACTCACTCCTCCTACATATGTTAAGGATCAGCGAGTTTGTACATTGCTTTGCTTGTTTGTATGAAAGAAGTTTTCAAGGGTTTTTATGATAGTACGAATGATAATGGTGATATGGCTCCAGGTGTGCTTGTAGTTGGAAATTTTTGATTTCGACACTTTGTTGTAACTCTCCTCGTTTTCAAGACGAGAGCGATGAAAGTGATGAACAGGGTGTTGCTCATCAAAGTGAGTGTGAATGAGTGGGTGAGTGCGAGAGTGTGAATGAGTGAGCGAGTGCGAGAGTGTGAATGAGTGCGAGAGTACGTGAGTGAGTACGTGAGTAAGTTAGTGCGTGGGTGCGTGTCATTGTAGGCGTGACGAGTCAGGAGTGAACCCCTTTATGCGAACTTGGATCTCTTTCGCAGCCTCCATACATTGTAAACTAGGAAGTTGATGATTGAAACAGACAGTTTTGTTGTAAACCCAAAGTGAAAGTGAAACAGGCGGTTTGTATAGGTATATATTGCTGACAAGGAGCTCAGGAGCGAAGCGAGTATTAATGTTGGGTATATTGCTGCCAAGCAGCTCAGGAGCGAAGCGACTATTAATGTTGGGTATATATCGCTGCGAGCAGCTTAGGAGCGAAGCGACTACTAATTTGAGGCATATAACTCACTTTGTTTGGTTACACTCATGAACTCACTTTGTTCGGTCTCACTGAATCTCTCACTCGCTCGTTCCCATTGATAGTTCAAGTATATCAATTTGTAACACCCGGGATAACCTCCTACCCTAGTAACTTTGACCCTATAGACAGAATCACTATCATCAAATCAACTACAAGTTAAAGACCCTATTGTGCCCTAACCAGGCAAGCCCTAGATTTTCATAAAACCAGCGAACGAGCGAAGGCAGTGGGTGAAAACGAGCGGTACGGGTCTTTAGAGGTTTGTTCCATTTGACACTTTTTATACTTGACAACCCTTATCTTTGTTCATGTGTACTAATCTGATTTGTCCAAATCAGGTTCAGTGATGGAGTCAGACTCATAATGATCCTGATGTCTATCACCAATTCTATCTCCAGGCTCATTCTCTGGTCTTACTTATTAACTGGTTCACTCATGCACTCACGCACTCGCTCACTCTTTCACTTAACTCACTTACACTCACGCGCTCACTCACACTCACTCACGACCTCACACTCACTCACGCACTCACTCACTCATTCACACTCACCCACCCACTCATGCACTCGCTCACTCATTCACACTCACTCACCCACTCATGCACTCGCTCACTCATTCACACTCACTCACGTACTCATGCACTCGCTCACTCATTCACACTCACTCACGCACTCATACACTCGCTCACTCATTCACACTCACTCACGCACTCACGCACTTGGTCACACACTCAGGCACGCATATTGTTCGTTCTCACGCCCTCGCTCACTCACTCGCTCACTCACTCACTCACTCACTCACTCACGCACTTGGTCACACACTCAGGCACTTACGCATATTGTTCGTTCTCACGCCCTCGCTCACTCACTCACTCACTCACTCACTCACTCACTCACTCACTCACTCACTCACTCACTCACTCACTCACTCACTCACTCACTCGCTTCGCTCGTTCATTCGTTAGACAATGAAACACTTTCATAAGATTTAAAGGTGAAATCAAGTGGACTTTTTCACATGATGTTGTGGGAAAGTTCTACAGTATGAGAAGAACAGAGGAGAATGAAATCTGATTTGAAATTCACATTTAATGATAGAGTCAGTACAAGAAAGCGTAATCGTTTAGAATGAAAAAAGTGAAGGAAAACTTGAATCGTTAAGATAATGCTAGTGAATGCAATTTGACTCACGAATGAGCAAGCGAACGAACAAGCGAACGAACGAACGAACGCACTCACTCACTCACTCACTCACTCACGCACTCACTCACTCGCTTCGCTGGTTCGTTCGTTCGCTCGTACAACCAGAACCATTGAAATCCAATACAATCAAACAAACCATTAAACCAAGCATCATATAGGTCGAAACACCCGTACCGCAATAATGAGTGTCTCACTGGTTTCTTCGTTCGCTCGGTAGGTCTCTGTATAAACTAATCCGTTACGTAAGCCGCTACGTAATCCACATACAAGAGGAGGACTCGATGAAATCAGCCAAGAAAGTATACGACATAGCCTCAAACAACCTTACAATTGAAAGCGTTTTGAGTCAGTGCATTCGTTCGTTCGCTCGTTCGTTTGAGCCCGGAAGGCCAATGGATTGCTTGCAGTTGGGCTGTGCAAAACAATACTTTTATACTAAATTCGTACCTTATACACAGCAGCACTTTTATACTACATTCGTAAACTATACAACACTACACTCCGCTATACCACACAATACATATACCCTTGTCATCACTCACGTGCTCGTTCCATCCTTGATTGCTTGAGGCCCCTGATATCAACTCGGGTTTGTGTTGCCAAAAAAGAAATCCATAGATCTGAAACTTACGCACAGCCTGAAATTTACCAACCAAACATTCTTCAGTACACGCTTCAACGTCTTGTTCCCAAACACCATACACTGGCCATGTACACCTTGTGTCGTCAGTACGTAAAATTGCTAGCACCTGAAATTACCAACACCTGAACTTGCCAACACCTGAACTTGCCAACACCTTCACTTATTCATACCACTTGAAATAAGCTAACGAATTATGGTGCGCGCCATACTGCTTGCCAGAGTCCGTCGCTACGTTCTTGTGCGCAGCAGTACATTCTCGCTACGTTCCGGTGCGTAGCGATACATTTTCCTCCACGCACACACACCTCCAGTGGATCGACACGCAGGTCAAAATTTTCCCTACAAACCAAAACATGATCTTAACCAGCTATCTTCTCTGGGTCACGCTTGCCTTGCGTGTGTGGGCCGACGTGCAAATCACGGCTCCCACCGGAGGCAGTTTCTCTGCCAGTGGTGGGTCTGTATCCATTAGTGTCGAATGGACTGACGACACCTCCGATGATACCGACCCCTCATCACTCAGCAAAATCAAATCATACACAATCTCCCTCTGTACGGGGCCCAACAACCAGATCGAATGCTTCAAGACGCTCTTGAATGGCGAAACCGTTCCTGGAAACAAATACAACGCTAGAATCCTCAGTACGGACGCCCCCAACGGGAACTTCTTCTTTCAGATCTACGCCGTCTTTGATAAGGGATGGACCAACCATTACTCGCCTAGATTCGCCTTGACCGGCATGCTGGGCTCCACCACACAAACAGTCACAGGACTGCCTGTGGCCTTGATTGTCACTGCTGTCGGGGCTCCTCCAGACCCGCAGTTGTCTGCTGGAGAGGCTTCTATTAACTCAGCCTCCTTCACCATTCCATACAATTTGCAATCGGGTAGAACAAAGTTTGCCCCCATGCAAACCCAACCCGGTCCTACGGTGACAGCCACCACTTGGCGTGCACAATACCCTACGTCCTCAGTGTCGTACTATAAGAGTGCCCAAAAATCACCGGCTGTCAAGACGACTATTACTCCGGGCTGGAACTACACGCCAACCTCATTGGCTAATTGGGCTTCGATTGCCCCGTATCCAACGTATTATTATCCTGCTTCAGAGAGGGTTTCTAAGGCTTCGTTGTCATCGCAGAAGAAGAAGAGGTGGATTTAGGTGCGCGAATGAGCGCGAATGAGCGCGAATGAGCTAGCGAAGCTAGCGAATGAGTTAGCAAGAAAAGGCTAATGACCACGAATGAGCTAACGAAGCTAGCGAATGAGTCAGCAATAAAACGCTAATGAGCACGAATGAGCTAGCGAATGAGTCGAACACGCTAATAAACACGCTAATGAGCGAATGACTCAGCAACACCAAGCTAGCAAAATCGTCTATGCTATAGTCTATGCTAGCCCATTTGCTTTGCTCATTCGCTTACATTATATAGGAATCTTCAATAAACATTTGGGTACTGATCATGTAGATACATTACTCAAATCACGTGGCAACAAGTGTTTCTACATTAATATCCACATGACATAAGCGTTCACGTCAACGTATCACACCAACGCTCATTGCTTACTACATGTTGATCATGCTCAGAAATACCCGCTTGTGTGTAAATTCCATACTGAAACGAAGGAGATGTAGATTGTAGAGTTCTGCGTAGTGCCAAGTGACGGTAATGAGCGTAATAGTGCGTAGCACCCAATGAAAGTAGTGCACAGCGAATTCCCTTCATCACTTAAAGTTACAAATTTCTTTTTAAGCTGAGATGATTGGTTAGTCAGGGTATATTAGTTGACCATCTTGGGCGAACCCAATAGATCGATTTGCTCGCTCGGTGAGTGAGTGAGTGAGTGTGAACGAACGAACGAACGAACGAACGAGCGGACGAAAGAACGAGCGAAGGAGCAAGCGAACGAACGAAGGAGCAAGCGAACGATCGAACGAGCGGACGAAAGAACGAGCGAACGATCGAACGATCGAACGAGCGGACGAAAGAACGAGCGAACGAGCAAGCGAGCGAACGAGCAAGCGAACGAACGAACGAGCAAGCGAACGATCGAACGAGCAAGCGAACGAGCGAACGAGCGAACGAAAGAACGAACGAACGAGCGAACGAAAGAACGAACGAACGAGCGAGCGAACGAACGAACGAACGAAAGAACGAACGAACGAACAAACTGAATGAGTGAGTGTGAACGAATGAACGCACTCACTCGCACTGACTCACTCCCTCGCACTGACTCACTCACCACTCACGCACTCAAAATATCGCTACTCACTCACGAACTCATGAACTCACGAACTCATGAACTCACTCAATTGTTCTCACTCACTCAATTGTTCTCACTCACTCAATTGTTCTCACTCACTCAATTGTTCTCACTCTCGAACTCACGAACTCGCTTCGCTACTTCGCTCGTTCACTCGTTCATAGCAAGCATGTACCCAATATGTAAGTACCAAAATTCAGGCCAATCAACACTTGTTCTTGATTGAACAATTCCAAAAGGCATTTCAGTGGACACATACGTTTTTCATCACAATAGATTTTGAACTGATGGTTTTGATCAACCAAAGTGAGCAAGTTGGGTATGCTACGAATGAGCGAACGAATGAGCGAACGAATGAGCGAACGAATGAGCGAAGTGAGTGAGTGAGTGAGTGAGTGAGTGAGTGAGTGAGTGAGTGAGTGAGTGAGTGAGTGAGAACGAACAAAGTGAGTGAGTGAGTGAGAACGAACAAAGTGAGTGAGTGAGATTCAGGTGCTTTATGAGTGAGACTCAGGTGTGCTGAGATTCAGGTCTCCTTTATATCTAGCATACTTTCTCTAATGCAAAGTTAAGTTTCCCAAGTCACATATGAACGGATTGAAAGTCACAGTATACTTAAAAGTTCAACTACGTATATTTTAACCAGTACACTGTCTAGGACGAATTGACCAAGGTGATTTAAAGAAGAATGTAGATATTGACCAAGAGATTAGTTTTAGAGTCTGGTTTGTAAGATTAGGGATGGTTTAATCTAGTGAGTTGGTTGATATTGTACTTTTGAATATGGAGATGGGATTGTCGGGGTTGGGTGATTTTGGTGATTTTTGGTGATTTTTTGGTGATTATTTGGTGGTTTTTTGGTGATTTTTAATGGTTTTAACAATGATTTTTATAGTGGATTACATAGTACATTCCATAGTACATTCTATGGTTATTTCGAGTGGTTCCAAGGTTATTTCATGGTTATTTCATGGTTATTTCATGGTCATTTACAGTCATTTTGTAGTGATTTTGACTGAATTTTTGATGATTTTCGGTGATTTTCGATACATATGCGAGTATTCTCATGCGTTTATTGCACTTCAATATCAAGCAGTACTATAGCATTATTACAGAAAGAACAACTAGTGCTGGGAAGCATCACCATAGCATATTATAACAATCGCACTCATAGTATTGCTTCGCAGTACCATAGCATTAGTACACTCGCACTCATAGTACTGCTTACTATTCGCTTTTTCAGTGCGAATGCGAGTATTTTTGATGATTTTGAGTGAATATACAAGTTAATTTTAGTGGTTTTACCTCAATTCAGAGCTCGTTTGCAATTAATATAAAGTAGATTTCAAGTTTAATTGGCGAGTTTTATATCAAGAGATACTTTCAAGTTGATTTCCATTGATTTTCAAGGTGATTTCCAGGTATCACTACATCAAGGGTATTGTATACCCTTATACAAGAGTATAAAATTGGTTATTCAGAAGATTCAGAATTGTAGAGTACTTGATTTTGTTTAGTAACATACAAGCATCTAGAATTTTTGACAACCCAAAAACCAAGTGTTAGTTACACGTTAAAGCCACCTTCATATACCCTTCAAATGATTGCTTGACAAGTGTACAGATTTGCGATGCTTTTCGACTTTCTTAACTAGCCAGTACCAATTGTACAACTTTTGTGTTGAATCATGAGAGTATTCAAAATGAACTAAATGTATTGTTTTAGATATATGTGCACGGATGCATAACGAGCGAAGTGAGACATGTACTTGGAATAATGGAACTAACTTTTAAATACCCGTACCGCAATAATGGAACAAAGTGGTGAAATTTATGAGTAATTGATAAGAAATAGTATGGTGACAGTAGTAATAGGAGTGAGTGAGTGAGTGAGTGTGAGTGTGAGTGTGAGTGAGTGAGTGTGCGAGTGAGAGTGTGAGTGAAATAATAGAACTCACTCAAAAGTTCGCACTCACTCACTCGCTTCGCTCGTTTGTTCGTTCGTCACTCACTCTCTTGGAGTTTTATCCACACCTCTAGAGATACTGATACTCCTTATATACTTGCCAGATGTCTGATATTTATAGATGAAAACCACACAGCTGAAAAACCACTCATTCTTGTACACCTGACATAATAAGTTTGTTGGGTATATTGTCTCTTACACCTAATGAACATACAGAGCAAGTAGTTGCGAAAAGTATATTTAGAGGTTAGTTTGATCGCTCGTTCGTTATAGATATACATGGTATGACGATCATACAAATGATATTTTGATAACAGAAGTTAGTATCAAGATCAGAACTCATGAATTGGCCAGATGATTTAGAGTGGTGAAGCACGTTGTTATGTACAGTTTACTTCTATAAGGATAATTGATATTGCAAATGATATCAGACTGAAATCATGACTCAGCTATGTTAATATAAAGGCATCATTTTCTCATATACTTTAAGGTGGTTCCAGCTCTATATGAAAGGACTGCAAATAGTCTGTGGTCCTATTTGTTTTCGCCCCTCACTCACGAACGAGCGAACGAGCGAACGCACTGGCTCACACGCGCTTTATCACTCCCACTCAATCACATTTCCTCACACTTCCTCACACTTCCTCACTCACTCACGTATGTCAACTAAGCGCTATAAAGTACGAGTAAATGGTGATATATCCAAATATTAAGCATAATCACAGTCACCAAGTAATGCATCTGCACTTTGCCACATAAAACTATCGAGCTTGGTTTGAATGATGCCCATGCTGAACGTTGGATGACCTACAAAGTAAAGATACGTTGAAGCTATTTCTATGAATTCATTATGATTTCGTTGATTTCATGTCTGATTTCTATTGCAACCCGAGGGAGAACGAGCAAGGTGAGTGATTGAGAAAAGGTTATAGAATAGACATATTCATAATCATAGATTTCATACATAGAAACGCAGGGCACGAACGAACGAACGAAGCGAGTGAGTGAGTTTGTGAGTTCGTGTGTGCGTGAGTGCGAGAGTCTGAGTCTGCCTGAGTCCGTTAGTTCGCTCGTTCGTTCAAACCAAAGAATTCGGTACTCACTCACTCACTCACTCACTCACTCACTCACTCAGTCCCACTTACGCACTCACTCACTCACTCACTCACTCACTCACTCACTCACTCACTCACTCACTCGCTTCGCTCGCTCGTCTCAGCAACTGCTTCACACATGTTCATTCAAAGGTAAATCGCCTTAGTGAAACAGTGTACAGAGCTGATGGGCCTAATGAAATCATAGAAATGAATATCCAAATTTAGAGCACCACCTTGAAAAAGTCACTCACTTACGAACTTACTCACTCACGAACTCACGAACTCAGAGTTAGGCCATTGCCACATGTGAAATGTGCAACCTAAATGTCTTGTGTAATAAGCTGACATAATAACTTTGTCTGAGTATGCTCCTTGGTATTGTATCTCCAGTCGTAATAACATAGAGTGTATGTTTGATAGTTTAATTCATATTATAGTCTGGATAGTGTATTCTGAGGGTGTAATTACGTGCACTCACTCACGCACTCCCTCACTCACTCACTCACTCACTCACTCACACTCACGAACTCACTCACACTCACTCACGAACTCACGAACTCACTCACGAACTCACTCACTCACGCACGCACTCACGCACTCACTCACTCGCTTTGCTCGTTCGTTTTTCAGGTTAAGAGTCAATTTCTTTTGAGTACATGGCAGGGCAAACTGACATGACAAAGTAGTAGATTTGGTTGAAAAACCAAACGAGAAATCACCTCCAGAAGAACCATAAGATCATGTATTAAATTCATAGATATCATCAGACTCAACTCTATTTGCTACTCACAGCCATACAAACCATAGTGAAGATGAACGTATAAAGAACTCAGCAATGAAATCATCGTATAATAATGATTGATTTGTGTTGCATTTCAACCATCTGGAATGGGTTGGGAAGTCTGGTTTTTCGAGATAATGCGAGTGAGTGAGTGAGTGAGTGAGTTCGTGAGTGAGTCTGAATGAGTGCGTGAGTGTGAGTGAGTCTGAATGAGTGCGTGAGTGTGAGTGAGTTCGTGCGAGTAGCGAATTCTATAATCCAGTCAATGTATTTTTCAAGGATTGGTTGGCTAGCAGGGGAGTCTGTGTAGATTCAATAACAACATGCCCGAGTGAGCGAGTTGTAAGTTTATAAGAGTTAAAAGTATATGCGAACGAATCAGCGAAGCGAATGAGTTCGGTTGTTCTTATTAAGTTTGCACGAGCTCACAATTCGCTACTCACGAACTCATTTACTCGCACTCTCTCAGACTTACGAACTTACACACTCACTCGCACACCCTCAGGCACTCGCACTAAGACTCTCACACACTCACACTCACTCAGGCTCTCGCACTAAGACTCTCACACACTCACACTCACTCACTCACCCACTCACTCGCTTCGCTCGTTTGTGAGTTCGGGGACCCTTGAGATTTTGTCGCAAAAGTTGAAAATTTGCACCCAGGTAGTAATTCTGTACATCTTGAATCATATCAATGTGCGAGTGCATTCGCTCGTTGGCTCGTTGGTTCGCTAGTTGGCTCGTTTGTTCGCTCGCACTCTCACTCGCTTTGGTTGTTTGCACACTTTTTAACTCGCTTCGCTCGTTCGTCAGATGGCTTTGCCAGGGTTGGGATTGGTTCTGGAACTATAATTGATAATGAAATTGCCACAAAACATATTCATCTTTTAGCTTCTTGATTCATGTTCTTATAGTCCATATGTTAAGAACGAACGAACGAGCGAGCGAAGCGAGTGAGTTCGTGAGTTCGTGAGTGAGTTCGTGAGTGCGTGAGGGAGTAGCGAAAACTAGCACACGAAGTAATGAGTGAGTTCGTGAGTAGTGAAAACGAGCACACGAAGTGAGTTCGTGAGTAGTGAAAACGAGCACACGAAGTGAGTTCGTGAGTAGTGAAAACGAGCACACGAAGTGAGTTCGTGAGTAGCAAAAACGAGCATACGAACAAACTCGCTTCGCTCGTTTGTGTGAGTAGCGATAACGAGCACACTATCAAACTCGCCTCGCTCGTTTGTGGACGACTCTCACTATCCCAAATCCTCCGAAACCGAAGATTCGGTGTATAATGTTGAGTAACTTTCCTCACTTTCCTCATTTCTTCCACTACGCATGGGGCAAAGAACCAGCATACCCATCGCTTGAAACGGAGTGTTCCTGCTTTAATTTCCGAGGTTTCTGCATTAATCTGTCCATGAACTTTTGTGGGTGTAATCTGTGTTGATTGACAAGAAATATGAGGTTGATTGGGTGACCATGTGGTTGACAATAGCGTTGACAATAGCGTTGATTACTGTGGTACCTTCTTTTATGTGTTGGTCCTGGTGTATTTCCTTGTCAATGTATCATTGTATGGCTCGACATGACGTGGGACCTGTTTGACGATTTTGCGAGTTTGTTTGAAAGTTAACTCACGATTGATGTGGATAACCACTTGGTTGCAAATAACTTGTTTGATCCAAACGCTGGCTTCTGTATGCCTTCTTCCTGCATATAACCCCGTTTGGTATCCTGTATACAACCACATCCCTCACCAATGAAACTCGTCAATCATTACAACTCATTCACTTTGCTCAATCATTCACTGTACTCACATTGCTCACTTACCTCAATCATTCGTTCCAATGTGCATGAAACATCCAAAACCATCAAACCCTCCCAAAGGATCCCCCAAATTATCCCAATCAACCCCCAAATCATCCCAATCACATCAACCCCCCAAAGTGATCGTATCCCCAAAACTCCATTTTGACTACGAGAAACAATCACGTCATTGTCCATCCCGAAACCCATCTCGTTTGATCCTCCTTGGAATCTCCATCTTTGGTTTGGTCATGTTGACAATGTTCGGACATGTCTTCCCGATCAGGTACTAGTTCATCTGAAGCGCAACTTGTCCCAACTATATGCACTCCTCCCATTGCGCTTCTCCCTATCTGCACTCCGTGCCACTACCTGCACTCCTCCCATTTGTATAAAGACCCTTCAGATTGTCGTTAAACTCAAAAACCAATGAAGTTAAGCACACAGACGAGTATCGCGTTTGCGCTTGTCTGGAGTGTGGCGTGTATGCAAATACCATTCACCAACAACCAAGAAATGTCACTTTTGGATAGTATCTACGGGGACCTCTTCACCAGCGAAACCCCCATTGATAAGCCCGTGCGTAGCGATGAAAGCATAATGATGTTCCAGCAACACGCACAGATGAGCAAGGTGATGTTGGCCAACGCCAACGAGCAACTGGACTTGATTCAAACATCCTTGCTTGGGGGGTTCATGTCGTACGCACACTTTCCACAGCAACAATGCTTTGGCCAAGCCCCACAGGGTAACATTGACATTGCTATTTTGGGGGCACCGTTTGACACGGGGGTCAGCTTCAAACCAGGAGCACGGTTCGGGCCCGAGGGGATCCGTATTGCCTCGCGTCGGTTGATTACCACGGGATACGGAGCGGAAAAGAACTTTAGCAGGCCCTTAAGCCCGTACAACCTCAACACGCACAACTACAGCATTGTGGATTGTGGGGACGTACCCATGAACCCGTTTGACAACCGGGTTGCTCTCGACCAATTGTACCGAGCAGCACGCAGCATTCACAGCCACACAGGTAATGAGGAACCACACGCCAAGGTGATTGCCCTTGGTGGAGACCACACCATCTCACTAATGATGATCAAGGCTCTCCACGAGAAGTTGAAGGAGAAAATCCACGTGTTACACTTTGACTCCCACATTGATACCTGGGACCCCAAGTACTTGGGCGGGGGGATCACTGACTATATGCGTATCAATCACGGCACCTTTCTCCATTATGCGCACGAAAAGGGCTACATTGCAGACTCTCACAACTATCACGTGGGGATCCGAGCACCGTTCATAGACGACGTGGCGGACCCCATTGGGGATGCCGAGTGCGGGTTCAGCATCATTCTGTTGAAGCACGTGGAGAAGCATGGAGTGGAGGCGGTGACGAAGCAATTGCAGGAAAATTTGAAGGGCAAACCGGTGTATGTTAGTGTGGATATTGACGTGTTGGACCCAGCATATGCCCCGGGCACGGGGACCATGGAGGTTGGGGGGTTGACCACACGGGAGTTGTTACGGTTGTTGGATGGGTTGGAGGGGTTGAATGTGGTTGGGGCGGATGTGGTGGAGGTGAGTCCTCCGTATGATACGAATGGGCAGATTACGAGTTTGGCTGCAACGGCGGTGGTGGAGAGTTTTTTGGGGGTGCTCGTGAAACGAGCTTAACGAGCTTAACGAACTTAACGAGCTTAACGAGCTTAACGAGCTTAACGAGCTTAACGAGCGAGGCGAGTTAAGCGAGTTGAGCGAGCTGAGCGAGTTAAGCGAGTTGAGCGAGTTGAGCGAGTTGAGCGTACTCACAAACGAGGGAAGCGAGTTTGATAGGCTACTTGCAAGCAATGGCCACTTTACTCGTTTGAGAGCCTACTTGCAAGCAATGGCCACTTTACTCGTTTGATATGCCATCTGCTAACGAGCTAGGGCCATTTACAAGCTCGCTTCACTCGTTTGAGAGTATTACTTTACTCGTACGATAACCAACATCGGTACTTTATACTTAGATAATGAATATACAGTTTGTGAGTGAGTTTGTGAGTGAGTGCGTGCGTGAGTGAGTGCGAACTTTTGAGTGAGTTCGATTATTTCAATCACTCACGCACGCACGCAAGCACTCACGTACGAACGAACGAACGAACGAACGAACGAACGAACGAACGAACGAGCGAGCGAGCGAGCGAACTCACTCACTCGCTTCGCTCGTTCGTAGCTCAGGAGTTTGATTGAAAGAGATAGTAAAATCAACAGATTTCGTACTCACCAACTCACTTTTCTCGTTCGATCAACTCTTTGCTTCTCACTCACAAACTTACTCCTCTCGTTCTCTCGTGAGTATTTCAATATAATATAAGCATAACTCACGATAAGCATTTACGAATATAACTCAAGTATATAAGAATATCTCACGAACTCACGATGAGCATTTACGAATATAACTTAAGTATATAAGAATATCTCACTCATTCAATCTCTCACTCATTCAATCTCTCACTCACTCGTTGTTCAATTTTGTCGCTTCGCAGTGATCCTTTATTCAACCATCAAGTCTCTTTTCAGCAATCTCTTGTTATATTATAGAGTTGCTTCGCTCCTGTACTGTGAGGGAGTCAGTAAGTGAGTGAGTGAGAGAGTTGCGAAAATGAGATGGCTCGTTGGTGAGTGAGTGCGTGCGTAGACGTTCCCGAGTGACAGAGTGATTGAGAGAGGGATTGAGAAAGTGATTGAGAGAGGGATTGAGTGAGTGAGTGAATGAGTGAGTGAGTGAGTTAGTTGATCACATAGTGCTGCGAATAGTGCTGCGAATAATGCTGCGAATAGTGCTGCGAATAGTGCTGCGAAGCAGTACTATGAGTGCTTGATACTCACACGAACGAATAGTGCTGCGAAGCAGTACTATGAGTGCTTGATACTCACACGAACGAATAGTGCTGCGAAGCAGTACTATGAGTGCTTGGTACTCATGAACGAACGAAAAGTGCTGCGGAGCAGTACTATGAGTGCTTGGTACTCACGAACGAACGAACGAGCAAAAGAACTTACTCGTACTCACTCACTCAGTCTAATTTTCGCTACTCACTCACTCCTTCACTCACTCACTCCTTCACTCACTCACTCTAACTCACTCACTCACTCACTCACTCACTCACTCGCTTCGCTCGTTCGTTCGTTCGCTCCTTCTATAACCGATTATCCTTTACAAGCACATTCTTGGCCACCTCACACAAAAAAACCATCTTACCCTCATACTCTCTAAATATCATGAAGTTGATAAACTCCAACTTGGAAGAGCCGAACTGAATGAATTGATTGAATATGAGATTGAGTATTGATTGTGAATGTGAGATTTTTTAATTAGTTGATTATGAAAATGGCTGCATGATATGCTCGAACGAACGAACGAGCGAAGCGAGTGAGTGAGTGAATGAATGAGTGAGTGAGTGAGTGAGTGAGTGAGTGAATGAGTGAGTGAATGAGTGAGTGAGTGAGTGAGTGAGTGAATGAGTGAGTGAATGAGTGAGTGAGTGAGTGAGTGAGTGAGTGAGTTGATCACATAGTGCTGCGAATACTGCTGCGAATACTGCTGCGAATACTGCTGCGAAGAAGTGCTATGAGTGCTTGGTACTCACGAACTCACCAACCCACCAACTCACTCGCTTCGCTCGTTCGTAGGTTATCCCGGGTGTTACGAATAGTGGAACTGACCTTTGGAGATAACAACCATAGGATAGGCTTCGCAACACTGTGAGTGTACAAGAGCAACGCAACAAATAAAGTTACTTTTATGACTCTTATAACTTTTATATCGTTCTTCTTTAGTTTCATAATTGCGTAATGGACGAGCAAAGTCGCTTTGCTCGTTCGCTCACTCACGCACTTACTCACTCACTCGCGAACGAGCTAAGCAATAACCACTTTTCATGAGCTATCTCTCGGGCTTCAAATAATTCTGCCTCATACTATTTCGTGAGTAGCAAATTCTTTTGATTAAAAAACGAACGAGTACGAGTCGGAAAGTTAATCTGTGAGTTTTGCTCCATTGTAACCATAACCTTTGACTTTTAAAGGGAGGGTTTCTATGAGAATTTGTTTCTCTCCAATGGTGCTACCTTTGGATTTATGCTTGTAATGGCACGCAGATTGAGTGAATGTAGTATGAACGAACAAACGAACGAACGAACGAACGAGCGAGCGAAGCGAGTGAGTGAGTGAGTGAGTGAGTGAGTGAGTGAGTGAGTGAGTGCGAGTGAGTGAGTGAGTGAGTGCAAGTGAGTGAGTGCGAGTGAGTGAGTGAGTGAGTGAGTGAGTGAGTGAGTGAGTGAGTGAGTGAGTGAGTGAGTGCGAGTGAGTGAGTGAGTGCGTGAGAGAGTGAGTGAGTGAGTGAGTGAGTGAGTGAGTGCGTGAGAGAGTGCGAGTGCGAGTGTGAATGCGTGCGTGGTTTCTACCCTGACCAAGGATTACAAGTTGAATTATGAGTTTTATTGCAAACTAGCTATTTTTCAAGGTCTGGTCAAGCTATAATGGATCAAACCTATAAAGACCCGTACCGCAATAAAAAATCACCCATCACGACGCTTGAGCAGTTAAACCGATGATCCAGGAGTTAATTTATTATGCAGTGAGTAGCAAACTCTTATGATTTGAATATGAGTGCTATGAATCTATACCGAGTGCTCCCGAAATGGAACTAACCTCTAAAGGGAACTAACCTCACTCAACGAGCGAGCGAACGAACGAACGAACGAACGAACAAACGAACAAACGAACGAACGAACGAACGAACGAACGAACGAACGAACGAACGAACGAACGAACGAACGAACGAACGAACGAACGAACGAACGAACGAACGAACTCAACGAACGAACGAACGAACGAACTCAACGAGCGAACGAACGAACGAACTCAACGAACGAACGAACGAACGAACTCAACGAGCGAACGAACGAGCGAACTCAACGAGCGAACGAACGAGCGAACGAACGAGCGAACGAACGAACTGACGCACTCACGAACTCACAAGCATGATTACTTGTTAATATTAACCACTTGGCTGATTTTGCATCTAACTCTTTACTGGTTTCGCTATCTCGATTACTCGCTATCTCATTCTTCTATTCGGATATTACCCATGAAAGTGTGCAGTAAATTTAAAGGTTCCAGGGGAGTTGAATAGATCAGTTTAATGTATTACTTTAATATAGTTCACCATGAATATGATTGAATATTGGCCATATATTTAACAAATATAGTCAGTTATCATGTGCACCCTATCATACTCAAACCAATCATTAATGATTTCGTTAAATAATCAGGGTCGTCTTGACTGTGGATGTACCTATCACTTCCAATACGTTGGCTTGAAAGCTTTAAAGAATTGGCTACTTATTCACGAACGAACTCACTCAAAAGTTCAGTACTCACTCACTCAATCAGTGTTCTTTTTCGCTGCTCGCTCACACACGCACTCACTCGCTTTGCTCATTCGTATTTTATGACTTTTGTATCGTTCTTCTGCAAAGCCCTGGTTTGAATCCCCACGCTCAGAGCCCATAAGTTTATTCTCTTAACCATAATGGATTTCAGCAGCACTTTACTCTTTTGATAGGCCATCTGCTAACGAGCTAGGGCCATTTACAAGCTCGCTTCGATATCAATGAATTTGACTTACAAATGAGAGACACAAACGAGCGAAGCGAGAATGTTCGTTCACTCGCTCACGCACGCACTCACTCTCACGCACTCACGAACTCAGTCTCACTCACTCTCACTCACGCACTCACGTCTCACTCACGCACTCACGAACTCACGAACTCACTCACTCTCACTCACTTACAAACTCGCTTCGCTCGTTTGTTCATTTGCAGTACCATTCATATTCATGACAAGCAAATTACTACTTTGCAGCACTACTTGATTACTCGTATTATTCGATATTCAAATAACTAACAATAAATACCTTTGTTAGGTGTACGACTTGGTACCATTCCAAGCCCAAACCATCTTTGTATACTAAGATCATCATGAAAAGAGAATAAGCAAAGCGAGTAGCGATATATTTTGATAATTATAAAGCTTGATGATATGATGTGATTTGACACTTCTATGATCTCTTTAACGTCCAAACCTTCATTCTCATTATCAATGCCTCAACATATCCAATGCTCCCAAGACGTCGGTTTTACTCAATCCAAAAACCTCAATCTCAACCATTTCTTTGCCTAGACCTTTATACAATACTCACCGTTCATTCTCTCATGTTGTGTCAATTCAAATCCTGCACTCACAGATTCATCCTGATTGTCATAATGAAGTGAGCTGTGATTATCGGTATTGCTAACAATACCAGAGACTTTAAATTGGTTTCATAAAGGTATAAAGCTGGCTTTGGTATGTGTAGCAAATGCGATTCATGCGAATAGCCATCTAGTGTACATAAGAAGAACGACAGTATGTGATGACGCGGAATTGAGAGGAGGAGTAAGGTGAGTGGACCTTTGGTTTGGGAGAATATTGTATGGATTGTCTGTATGGATTGTCTGTATGGATTGTCTATATGGATTGTCTGTATAGATTGTCTGTATGAATTGTCTGTATGGATTGTCTATATGGATTGTCTGTATAGATTGTCTGTATGAATTGTCTGTATGGATTGTCTCTATGGATTGTCTCTCTGTATTGTCTGTATTAATTGTCTGTATGGATTGCCTATTGTATATGACTATTGTACATGTCTATTGTATCGAGCACGAAAAAACTGATATCAATCACTGAACTCATGAATTTGAGGATAGAGTAGTGTTAACCATTTGAGATGCAACTTGTATTGAATTCATAAATTACTCTATAATAATTGGCTATTCTAGTTTGTTATAGTGCTGCGAAGCAGTGCTATGAATAGTGTAGTGTGCCATATTATGAATAGTGTAGTGCTACATTATGAATAGTGCAGAGAAACATATTAAACCAGAATATCATAAACCTATTATCATACACCTATTATCATATCATATACTTGTATATCATTTATAACGCACGTAATATGTATGCGTCCTCCACATTGACCAATGCACCTTGTGACACTATACACTTGACGTGACCACAGTCATGCGACAGCTTGTTATGTAACATTAACAACCGAATGCTTCCCTTCACTTTGTTCTAATCAAATGTTATATACGCTCAAGAGGTGATTTTTGTTTGATTTCGGAGATTTTATACAAAATTGTCCATCATTGGTATTATTATCCAATTAAAGGTATCAGCTCCGTATGTGTATTCAGTGCAATTTCACACATAACATGTCGCTATTACACAGGAATGATAGTTGATGTGTCAAAATGCTTGATACCCAACCTGACATCTTGAGCTCTTCAAGTTACCCTCACAATTGGTGCTGGTGCATAGCTGTGAGGTATGGTATATCGCGTCTGCGAACAGAATTCAGGGCAGAATGTAGGACAAGGTGCAGGACAAAGGGCAGGACAAGGTGCAGGAGTGATTGTGGGTATGGACACGATCTGAATCTCGCAATATGAAGAGATTTGTCATGTGTTACAAAATCACATGACTTGGGTTAATTGGTGAGGTGATTGGTGAGGTGATTGGTGAGGTGATTGGTGGGCTTGATAAACTTGATAAGCTTGATAAACTTGATAAGCTTAATAAGCTTAATTTTTTCAGTTGCTTCACTCGTTCACTTGCACACCAGACTTATATTGCCCTGTGTGAAAGGGTATTAATTAAGCTTGCCAATTATTAAACCAGTTGTCATGATTGTCATGATTGTCATGGTTTACATTCACTTTGTATATTTGTAGCATTCTGGGGTTAGAGGCTTGGGGAACCCTTGGAATACAATTACGGATTATCACTAATTCACCAACTCACCAACTCACCAACTCACCAACTCACCAACTCACTCACGCACGCACTCACTCACCGACTCACTCACGAACTCACTCACTCACTCATTTAGTCAGTCTCGCTCTCACGCACTCATTCTCACTCTCTCAGGCTCTCACTCACTCACTCACGCACTCACTCACTCACGCACTCACTCAATCACGCACTCACTCAAGCATTCACTCACGAACCAGCGTTTCAAAGGAATGAATTTACATGGTTAGATGATCGAGTAATCAAGGTGGGTTTTTTAAGGATATTTAATTGAATTGATGAACACGAGCGAAGCGAATTAATGATCGAGAGAAGTGAGTGAGTGAGTTCGTGAGTGAGTTCTTGAGTTCTTGAGTTCTTGAGTTCTTGAGTGAATGAATGAGTTCGCGACTTCGTGAGTGAGTATCTACAGACATGGACCTAACTTGCAACTAAAACGATTAGTGTGCAGGATTTCGGACCAATTCAAGTGAATGTACAAATCATAGAGGATAAATTTTGGAGATACCAAATGATAGAGATTGTTTGTATTTGAATGAGCGAACAAGCGAACGAGCGAAGCGAGTGAGTGAGTGAGTGAGTGAGTGAGTTGCAATTTTGATCCGAACTATCGCTCTCACTCACGAACTCACTCATGAGCTCACTAATGAGCTCACCCACCCACTCACTCACCTACCCACTCACTCACTCATTCACTCACTCACTCATTCACTCACTCACTCGCTTCGCTCGTTCGTGAGTATAGATTTTTTTGAGTGTTAAAGCCCGCACTCACTCGGAATTCGCACGAACCACATCTACGTGGTGAACTATATGCAACAAGTGGCGTTTTCACATTGAAAGTGACGTAGATATAAAGATGTGAGTGGCATGAAAGTGGTTTCTATTGGCGTCACTCACTCACACAGTCACTCTCACTCACTCACGAACTCACGCAGTCACGTACTCACTCTCACTTACTCACTCTCACTCACTCACTTACTGACGCACTCACTCACTGACGCACTCACTTACTCACGCACTCACTCACTCGCTTCGCTCGTTGGCTCGTACTGAGGCTATAGAAATTGTACAAGGACGTCTCATAGCATATTGTAACAAGTCTACAAGTCTTTACATGGCTTTAGTCTTTGCAGGTTAGTCTTTTGAAGGAGCGTCACTTTAACTCTTCAGAGTAACACACGCGCTACACAATAAAAGCATGTTTGATTTGAATGTGTGTAAGGAGCTGCAACGTATCATGTTGAGTCTTCTGAAAAACCCCGTCAACAAAATACCCTGTTATATAAAATGTTCCCGTAGGCAGTATATTGTGAAGTACCTAAAAGCACCTAACGCAGGTCGCGCAGGCGCGACCCACGGCCCCTCTATTCTAGACAAGATCCTAACGTATCCTTAACGAAGGATACTTATTAAGATAGAGGAAGCAACTCCGTCTTATAACGAAGGTAGAGAAACAGATATCCTTCTAAACCATGATAAGTATAGTCAGACTAAATTAGAGATAAGAACTGATAAAGATCTACAACTCGGATCTAGGACCTCCTTAAATAGTCCTAGTTCCTATTGTGACACCTACATGCTTACTTAATCACATCCAAGGCCGGGTAACTCCGTACCGACCTGCACATAAGACTCAGGTCGAGAA
>JAKUAJ010000296.1:0-22724 GCA_030562865.1 Kodamaea lidongshanica (nom. inval.) | reverse complement strand
ATACAAGAAACTGCACCTGTAAATGCAGTTTTTGAATTAAAATATTTAAATGATGGTCGGAAATTTGGTGCTGATCCAAGTCTTAATAAAAAACATGCCATATTTGTAACTATAAAAGTCATTAAAAATGCCATTGTAATGAATGTTGCAATTTGATTAATATCTGCAAATAAAAATAATTGAGCGAAAAACCAAGTTATTGCAATTGAATAAATACTTGAATTTTTATATTTTGATGTGAATATATTTAAACCTGGAATGATTTGATCATCTGCAATTGCTGTTAACATTGAAGCTGCACCAACTATACCCATTATAACTGAGAATAAAGATGTTGAGAATTCCCCTAATATAATAATTAAATTAGATATATTAACAGTTTGAATAACTTTAATATCAGAATGAAGTAAATCTCTTGGAATTGATGACCCCATTGATATAATAACCAAAGTGTATAAAATAAAAGTTACCAATAATCCATTAAGAGTTCCTTTAGGTATTGATTTTGAAGGATTTTTAAGTTCTCCAGACATTGAAGCACCAGCAAATATCCCTGCAGTTGCAGGGAAGAAAATTCCAAATAAATCTTTAAAATTCTCAGGTACACCTTTTGGTTTCATTGAACCTATTGCATTTGCTGTGAAATGAGGTAATAAATTCTCAATCATTGTATTCCAAGATAATCCTGAATACCATAAATCACCTCCTGGGCTGAATGGTTTTACAAAAATTGTTGATAAAGGAATGGAAAGAGTACTTAATGTCAATATAATAAACAACCAAAATGCTGTTTTAGAAACTAATGTAGATCCAACTAATGCAACCATAGTACAAAGTGCCAATAAAACTGTAGAATAAAAAAGTTGCCACCAAAAGCCTAATGGTAATATAGCAAGTACATCACCATTTGGGGCACCTAAATTGACTAACAATGGTTCAATGAAACCAACAACGTTAAGTGATGAATTAAGAATTTGTCCAATAAAAAAAATTATACCAATGGCTACTCCAAATTCCGGTCCCAATGACCTCGATATCATATAATATGCTCCACCACCTTTCACTGTACCATTTGTAGATATAGCAGAGATCGACATGGTTGTTAAGATGTTGATTGAATAAGATAGTATCAAAAGGAACATGGTACCTAAGATCCCCATCTGACCTATTATGAACCCAAAACGAAGAAACATCAAAATGGAAAGCACATTGAGTGCTGTTGGAAGGAACACACCTTCGAATGTTCCTAGTTTGGATACTGTTCCATGTGGCTTTAGCTGGCTTTTCTTTTTGGATTTTACTCTTTTACGAGCTCCACCGAGTAATGGGGTATGCTCTGAAGGAGTGTTTAGCATGGAGGTTGAATCGCGTTTTGTAGGAACGAGCGAACGAACGAGCGAACGAACGAGCGAAGCGAGTGAGTGAGTGAGTGAGTGAGTGAGTGAGTGAGTGAGTGAGTGAGTGAGTTTGTGAGTTCGTGAGTGAGTGAGTGAGTGTGAGGTTGTGAGATTGTGAGGTTTCAGGTTGTTCCATTGAGTGAGAGTGAGAGTGAGAGTGAGAGTGTGAGTGTGAGTGTGAGTGTGAGTGTGAGTGTGAGTGTGAGTGTGAGTGTGAGTGTGAGTGAGTGCGTGAGTGTACAAACGAGTGAGTGTGAGGTTGTGAGATTGTGAGGTTTCAGGTTGTTCCATTGAGTGAGAGTGTGAGGTGAGTGTGAGAGTGTGAGTGAGAGTGTGAGTGAGTTTGTGAGTTCGTGAGTGAGTTCGTGAGTGAGTGAGTTTGTGAGTGAGTGAGTGAGTGAGTGAGTGAGGTTTCAGGTTGTTCCATTGAGTGAGAGTGTGAGTGTGAGTGTGAAATAGAAATTAGATATGAGATATTAAATACAAATTAAATATGAGACTAGAAGAGATAGTTATAGAAATAAATAAGTGAGTGAGCGAAGCGAGTGATATTTCTGTGAGTTTAGGAGTGAACGAAAGGAGTGATATTTCTGTGAGTTTATGAGTGAGTGAGTGAGTGAGTGAGCGAAGGGAGTGATATTTCTGTGAGTTTATGAGTTCGTGAGTGAATGAGTGAGCGAAGCGAGTGATATTTCTGTGAGTTTAGGAGTGAGCGAAAGGAGTGATATTTCTGTGAGTTTAGGAGTGAGCGAAAGGAGTGATATTTCTATGAGTTCATGAGTGAACGAAAGGAGTGATATTTCTGTGAGTTTATGAGTGAACGAAAGGAGTGATATTTCTGCGAGTTTATGAGTGAGTAAGTGAGTGAGTGAGTGAGTGAGTGAGTGAGTGAGTGAGTAAGTGAGTGAGTGAGTGAGTGAGTGAGTGAGTGAGTGAGGAGTGAGAGTGAGGAGTGAGTTTGAGTTTTCTCGTTCGCTCATTCATTCATTCATTCGTTCCATTAAGCTGATTAGAAAGAAATGTAATAGTTTTAGATATCTATATCACCATTTCACTTTATCGTTTCGCTGGTTCGTTGGTTCTCGAATCGAGTCACAAACGAGCGCAGTACGTGGTTATTGGGGTACGAACGGGTACAGTGAGTGCGTGAATGCATGTTTTTTGCACCCAATTCCGTTGATTGTGCTCCTTGTCTATAGTCTCGCTATTTTAAATAATTGTCAGAAATAAGAAAAGAGTATTAAAACTAAAGATATACTTACAAACTGTATATTCAGTACTTTGAGTACAGGCTTGTCGTTGTTGGTTATCGTACGAACAACAAACGAGCAAAGTGAGCTTGAAAATGACCTTGGCTTGCAGATGGCCTCTCAAAGTCGCTTCGCTCGTTTTGGAGAATAATCATATTCAAAAACTCTCAAACTTACAATACCATTCACATTCATAGTTATACTCATTTTCACATTTACATTCACCTTTACACTCACTGGTCGTGCGAGTTCACACTCACTTTGCTAGTTCGCACATTCACACTCACTTTGCTCGTTCGCACATTCACACTCACTGCTCTTGCGAGTTCACTCCTTTGAAGCCCTCCACCTTCTCAACTTTAATCAGCCTTTGACTCAATGCAATTTGCTCATCAAGGTTACATTTTCTAGAAATACAATCAATTTCTTAAATATTATTCATTCTGCCAACTTAACTTCAATGTAATTCAAATGAATAATGTATCAGTTAATATGGAAATTATTGATGAATTCATCGTAAAACATTTAGTTACTTTATAAAAACTCACTATGGTTTGCATTTGGCGATTTGAATAAAGATGAAATGGAAGGCATATTTTAGTAAATCTTGATCCTTGTATCAATATTTGATATGTACACTTTGAAGAATATAAATTAGAAGTATACTTACACTCACGAACGAACAAACAAACAAACGAGCGAACGAACGAACTCGCTTCGCTCGTTCGTTCTTTGCATCTGAGCCAGCAACTTGATTTCTTATATTCCATTTACTCTTTCTTATAGCGAGTTTATTTTCCTTCTTATAGAGACTTAGCTAAACTTATGATATTTCCAATTCTTATATATATAACTTTCTACAACGCAGCTCATGTCTGAAACGCTGAATCGGAATAAATGTACACGCACTCTCTTGTTCGTACTTTACTTTATTTCTCGCAGCAGTACTTACGCACACTATATCTTTGCAGTACTTACGCACACTATATATCTTTGCAGTTACTGCTCTTTGCTCATTTGAACTGCTCGATTGTACTTTACTTCTAGTTGAATCACACCATTGAAATCCAACGTTCCATGTAAGCATAGAGGTGGATTACTAATTTCGAATTCTTCTCCTCCAAAATCAAAGTACATCACCTAGCTTGTTTGAGCTTACGATTTACTTTGTACTTTTATGAGCATGACTGAGGAAAATCTGCATATTTAAAAAGGATACTGGCTGCAATAGCATGAGCCAACAATTATGAGTGAGTAGGGAATTATTGTATATAAATTAAGCTGATCTATATGAATGAATGAGTCAATTACCAAGACTTTATCTATTGGTTCAATTAACCAAGACATATCAAGACACCTATTGGTAAACGGACAGTTATTGAATGTATTCCTATTGGTTAGAATTAGACATTACCTATGGTTAATTAACATTGGAGACTACTTGACTTATCAATTGCATTGAAGGACAAATTATCTTATCAATTGACATTGTAGACTGCTTGACTTTTATTAATTAACATAGGAGGACATAGGAGACTGAATCTTATCAATTGATATTATTCCATACTTTCAAAAACCTCCCAGGCCTTATACTCATTACGTGTAACTTTATTATAAATGAAATGAATGTAGATATAATTTTTAGGCCAATTTTCAAGTAACCAACAGGCTTGCTTCTGGTAACAGGCGTTCACGTTCAGACTTCATCATGAGGATAGCTTTGGCCAAGGAGAGGTTATAATTGGTGAATGATGTAAGATTAGTGATGGTGTGCAAGCGACAGAGCCAACCAAGATACAAGCCAATCAGGTGTGAGATATGCCAGAGCCGAGCCAATCAATTTCCTACTCATAATCGCACCAGTTTTCGCAGCCAACTCACCAGCGAAGCGAGTGATGAGTAGCGAACTGTAGAAGTGAGTGCCTTTGCTCGTTCGTTCGTGATTGATCTTAGGCCTATATTACTTTTCTCATATAGGGTTCCACCTCTAAATGAAAGCCTGCATATTCTGTAGAGGAGTGAGTACATAAGTTGTTTATTTCCATTAATTCAAGTAACAGTTTGCAATGTGTTCAACAGTTTCTCCATTCTGTTCCATTCTTTGGTTTGTGACAATCACCATACTCTCCCTTCATTGTTAACACTCACGAACGAACTGACCTTATGGAAAGAAAGGAATACTCACAAGTGTATACTTTTATTATCGATAATCTCTTTGTAATATCTAATTTAAACCGATGAAGCCAAGACTGTGAGAATCACCTGAGATAAAGAACAAATGAGAACATCCATGAATCATTAAAACATGTTCGCTCACACTCATTTGTTCGTTCACACTAACTCACTCACTTTGTTCGTATTGAGCGGTGTAAGCAAATCATTGTAGACATCCGTTAACATCTCTTATTAAAGAAGCATCTTGTATGCTTCAAGTATTGTTCACCTAAATGAAAATGTCATAAATGTACTCAAGATTCAATAACCAATAATTAACAGTTTCAGATTATCTCCACCTCACAAATCGTGCAATTGAATCTTGTATAACACATACATCAAACCTCTACACATACTGTCAGTCTCTAAACTATTCCTCAAATGGGTGCGAAAAAGACCGAAAATCCAACAAAACAAGCAAGGCGAGTGAGGTTACTCGTTCGGTTGCTTTCACTTGTTTTGGCTAATTCAAAGTTTAAACACTTTTTATCCATACTTTAACCTCCTTAAAATGAGGAATAACGAAATAACGAAATGAATAAAGAGTAAAATCACACTTCAAAACTTTATTTACTCACAAACTCACGAACTCGTTCCGGATTGCAAGCCCTCTGCGTCGATATCGTCCAGGCTGGAGATTCTACAAATCATCAATCAGTTCAATTAAATGAGAGGTTAATATCGAGAATGGTTGATATTGATATAGGTTGACTATTTCTACATATCGACAGAGGTTGATTTTATCAATATTCAAAGGCTAATGAGGTTTACTGTAAAACCTATTCAAAAACGCTGGATGAATAGATAGTGATAGTGATAGTGATAGTTATACTGATACTGATACTGATAAGGTAATACAGTGACACCCCAGAGGCAGATGTATCCTACAATGTAAAATCACCAAACAAACATCATCCGTACACCACTCACTCGCACATTGTCCTCGACTGCGAAAATTGGTTGCAATTGAAATGAATATCTAAACTTATGAATCATGTCTCAGAGGTACTTCTGGGATGTCTACTTCCAACGAGCCAACAAGCTCGCTACGGTCTCTTGTTTGATGAAATCATAAAGATCACATTCAAGTCAAATTCGCTATTCAATCACAAGATCACTCAATCAATTACTCAAAAATTCGCTTCTCACTCACGCACTCACTCTCTCATTCAAAGTGTAAAATTCTTAAATGTTTCCATTCCATTAAACTATTATATACTCATCGCTGCCATCTTCCATGTTACATTTCATAATCATTTGTAAACTGATGTATGAATACCTGGATGCCATTGACTGATTGTTTCCAACTCTGTACCAGGTACCCAATGAAGCAAGCCTGAAACGAATAGTGCTGCGAAGCAGGACTATGAGTGCTTGATACTCACGCACGCACTCACGAACGAGCAAACGAACGAATAGTGCTGCGAAGCAGGACTATGAGTGCTTGATACTCACACACGCACACACGAGCTCACAAACGAACGAATAGTGCTGCGAAGCAGGACTATGAGTGCTTGATACTCACACACGCACACACGAACTCACAAACTCACGCACGCACTTACTCACGCACGCACTTACTCACGCTCTTACTCACGAACTCACTCACTCACGAACTCACTTACTCACTCACTCACTCACTCACTCACTCACTCACTCACTCACTCACTCACTCACTCACGAACTCACTCACGAACTCACGAACTCACTCACGAACTCACTCACTCACTCACTCACTCACTCGCACCCACTCACTCACTCACTCACTCACGAACTCACGAACTCACGAACTCACTCACGAACTCACGAACTCACAAACTCACAAACTCACAAACTCACGAACTCACGAACTCACGAACTCACGAACTCGCTTCGCTCGTTCGCTCGTTCGTTATTCACAAGCTGACAAGAAAAAGACGTTGGTTTGAATAATCTTTCATCATCCGAATACAATTTAAACATCTATTCTATGATATAAAGTAAGATTTAAAGTCATTCATGTAATTTCAACCGTACCAATATCCCAAAGTTGATGGGAATTTGAAATAACAGTGAAACAATTTGACTTGATGAGTCACATAAGGACTATCATGACATTTACAAACGTTTAATGCCTCACAATAATATATGCAAGTGATATAAAAGTATAAAAACAGTGTTTGGACCTAAAATGGCGACAAAGGTTTACATAGGAACCTTTGCATTGATTTGTAAAGATCATATGAACATTCAGAACGAGCGAAGCGAGTGAGGAGTGAGTGAGTTCGTGAGTGAGTTCGTGAGTTCGTGAGTTCGTGAGTAATGGGTGCGAAAAAGACCAAAAATCTAACAAAACGAGCAAAGCGAGTAAGGTTACTCATTCGGTTGTTTTCACTTGTTCTGGCTAATTCAAAGTTTAAACACTTTTTATCCACACTTTGACCTCTGGGTAGATACCTGCATCGTCCAGGCTGGATATTCTACAAATCATCAATCAGTTTAAATTGTTGAGAGAGGTTAATATCGAGAATGATAGTGATATAGGTTAACTAAATCGACAGAGGTTGATTTTATCAATGGACAGATTCAAAGGCTAAAGAAGTTTACCGTAAAACTCACTCAAAAACATAAGTGAACTCCATTAACTGTTTGCCTCCAACTCATCTTCAGTGCCTTGATCCGAAAGTGCGGCATGCAAGGAATTTATCAAAAGTTTCAACTCCTTGATGTGATTAATGTCTGGCAACTAAAGGTGATATAGGTTAATTAAATGTAAAAAGAGGTTTACTAAAATACTAGAATAGACTAGAAGTTTCTAATAGACTAGAGGTCTAATAGACTAGAGGTCTAATAGACTAGAGGTTTCTAATATACTAAATGTCTAATAGACTAGAGATTTCTAATATACTAGTGGTCTCTAATATACTAAATGTCTAATCGTAGATATAAAGATCTCAAATAGACTAAATGTCTAATCAAAACTTCTAATAACCACACTAAATGTCTCAAAGGTCTCTCATAGATATACCAATATGATATCGTCATTCACATATGGCTTACATTCACATATGGCTTGCATTCACTTACATTCACACATAGCTTACATTCACTTACATTTACACATAGCTTACATTCACTTACATTCACTTACATTCACCATCATATGACCTTCCACGTGACAAACCAACATAACCCATCATGGATGAAAAAATTTAAAAGTAGTGGCAATGTTTAGGTTAATAAATAGCAATGCCCAACAGGGACTACGTCCCGTAATCTTACTGAAAGTTCGCAATAATCAACTCACATCACTGTTATCACCTGTGAATAGTCCTAGCTATCATAGCAGTCCCAATCAAAGCACTGGATACTTTCAAATTCGTCCAAATTCCAATGTAACGATCCCAACCAACAAATCAACACTTTTGAACGATAAAGTTGATAGGATAACGAAATTTGCAGAAACCAACAATATCAATGGAGATTCCAGAGTACAATATGTTCACTTTTCTGAATTACTTCGTTTAGCTAAAGGGTTGGAATTTAATAAAACACCTCAAGGAAGAAAAGATTATGTTGAAGCAACCAAAGAATTATCACGATTCTTTCGTGGGAACTTTCAAAACTTCTCTCTGATGTTACTGAAAGCTGACTTTGTTAATTATTCTAAACTTTTACAACAATGTCTTTATCACGTGAGAATGCAAAGGATCACTGGTAATAAGAATCGGGATAATGATCAAAGAAATGATGTTACATTTATGAATTCTGAAGATTTTAAAGTATCGATAGTTCATTTGAATGATTTAATATTAAATTATCCAGAAGTGAGGAAATTACTTAGTGAGAATCTTTTAAAGTATATGTTTTATTCAATGCATCTGTTAACTATGACTCAAGAAATCGTTAATTTATGGGAAGCATGTATTAATTCTGAAGAGATTGAAGATTCCAAGATAAAGAGTGCATTTTTTTCAAATCAATCATTATCACTGGTATTGAAAGCTGCTTATGAAACCAATAGATTTAACTATAATGAAATCATGCAAATTTATGAATCAAACAATAAACCAGACTCTTATAGATATCATATGTTAGTCACCACCATGGGTAAGATATCAATCTTGGCTCAAGATTATACTAGAAGTTTGGATCGTATGGAAGAATTAATGAACATTTATTTGGAGTGTCCAGAAAAATCGCGACCCGAAATATTAAAATCATTATGTGATTTACACTTGTTCTTTATTGGTCTGTCCAAAGATATCTCAATGTCAAAACACTTTTTTGATAAGGTGGTTGATGATGTATTACCTTTCAGAGTCGAATTGAAGGTTCTGCATATTGTATCACTTTTAGAGAATTGTGAGAAATCAGGAGAACCTTTTGAATCAATCGTATATTTTTGGAGTTCAACTATAAAACATTATATTAAAGGTCAAAATCCAAATTCAAATGCCCGTTTTGCCACTTTGAATAATCATTTCTTTAAAATCTTCTTTCAAAGATATTCAGATTTAAACGCTGATTCTTATCAACAATTAAAAGATCTCATTGCTATATATGCAAAACTTAAACCTATTGATGAAACTTTCTTGAATACTGTTGTTAGTAATTTCACTTGGAATAATAGGGAGGTTTTTGATCAACTTTTAGAAAGTTATGATCTTTATGATGTTAAAAGAACTCCTGTTTCTTATAGAATTGCCCTTAAAAAAGTTGGAATTTTGAAGGATTACACCAATCAACAAATTATTGATAAATGGAATGAATCTCTCATCAACTTGGATAATAATCAATACACCTACATTCCTGTTGCCGATTGGGCTGCATTACGTGATGCAACCATTTTCTCACCTAACTACCTGCAAGATAGAACAAAACTTTACCTTGAAATTGTCAATATTTATAAAAACTACATGCAAGATAGACGTGCATGTCTTAATTACTTTAAATTCTGGAAACAAAATCCAAACCAAGGTCTCTCTCAAGTGATTAACCTCTCCAACCCAGAGGGTTATCACTTCATGACTCCAGATGAACGTTCGTCTATGGATTTTAACATTCCTCAATTCAAATATTTAGGTGAAAATGTCAATTATATCGAAAATACGATTGACATGGCACAACAGGTGATCAAGGGGGATAAACATAGTGTGAGATGATAATTTTTGTTCTACACTGATGTTGAGTACACTGATGTTGAGTTCACTAATGTACTACACTGATGTACTACACTAATGTACTACACTAATGTACTACACTAATGTACTACACTGATGTACTACACTGATGTACTTCACTGATGTTGACTAGACTGATGTTGACTAGACTGATGTTGACTACACTGATGTACTTCACTGATGTTGACTAGACTGATGTTGACTAGACTGATGTTGACTACACTAATGTACTACACTAATGTACTACACTGATGTACTACACTGATCTTGACTACACTGATCTTTTAGTCCTACACTATGGTCTTAGTTGACCACACGATCATCTTTATATCATTATACTCTTATTTACATTTTGTCATACAAGCTTTTAACCGACAAACTCGCTTTGCTCGTTTGTTCCGCTCGTTTGTTCTCACTCACGAACAAACTCGCTCCGCTCGTTTGTTGCTCGTTTGTTTTTTTTCATGTACATAGAATACACACCATGGGTAGTTGTATCTCAAAACCTGTAGAGGAAACCAAACCCCAAAAGACGGTACCACCCAGAACCCCCTCAAGCAACGCCAACGGGGTTCGACTTGGGTCCAGTGGAGAAAAACAAGAAAAGGATACACCCAAGGAAGCGGTGGCAAAAGCAGCACAAGATCGGTTTGAAAAACATCAACAAAATGTTAAAGATGGACAAGAACGGTTAAAGATGTTACAAAGAGTGAGTAGATCTGAGAAAGGTTTATAGAGAGAGTAGTAGAATTTATGAAAATATGAATTTTTCTGTGTAAAAATTGGATATACAATGAAGTCACTCATGGGTAAAAAGTCCTTCTATGAGAAGGAGAAGGAAAAGGTTACAGCTTTAGTTGAAGAGCAATTGATTCTTCAAGTGTTACAGAGACTCCCACATTTACAATTAAGCATTGAAGAACAAGAGTCCACATGGGAGATGATTGCTATAAATTTAAACAACTATGTGTTTAAAGAAGCAATTAAAGCTAGAGGAGAAATATCTAATGGTAATGGAAAAGCGGGAGGATCATCATCGTCCAACAATATCCGAGTATCGGGAATGAATTCAGTAAACTTTGATACTCCTTTGTTAACAGGTTTAGCAGTCAAGGAGATGTTTAATAAAATCATGAAGAAACATATGGAAAGATATCGAATGGGGGCCAATATGTCATTTACAGAGAATGAAGTGTTTTTAACATTAAATAACCGCAAAGATTACTTGCTACACGAATTGTATATTATGAGGAATCTTGATGCAAAAGTGTTGGCTCAATTGGGTCGTGAAACTTATGAAGAGAAACAACGTAAACGTTTTAAACAAATGATGGAAAGAAATGAATATTTACTACAAAGTTATGAAAATCATGTGGATGAATTACCCAAAGATGCATTGGATCAACTTGATGACGAGACAAAGCAAGTTTTGGATGATTACAAGGATTCTCAAGATAAGGTTAAACTAGAGATTTATGAACGGGAGTTGTTGAAGAAGCATGAAAGGATACAGCATTTGTTGGGTGAGAATAAAAAGTTGCTTGACTTGAATCATGAGTTGTTGGAGGATTTTCAGAGGAAGTGACACGAACGAACGAACGAGTGAGCGAACGAGTGAGCGAAGCGAGCTCGTTCGTTTGTGAGTGAGTGAGTGAGTGAGTGGGTGAGTGAGTGGGTGAGTGAGTGAGTGCGTGCGTGAGTAAGTTCATGAGTTCATGAGTGCGTGAGTTCATGAGTTCATGAGTGCGTGAATGCATGACTTCATGAGTGCATGAGTGATGTATGGTGAGATTTCTGTGTAATGTATGGTGAGATTCCTGTGTGCTTTATGAGGTCTGTGTGATAAAGATTTTGAGTGAGTGAGTGCGTGAGTGTATGTATGTATGAATAAGTGAGTATATGAATGAGTGTATGTATGAATAAGTAGTTCCATTTGTGTAGTATATGAGAAATATGGTTAGTGTGTGGTTGGTGTATGAGAAATATGGTTATAGTGTGTGGTTGGTGTATGAGAAATATATAGTGTGTGGTTGTAGTATGAGAAATATGGTTATAGTGTGTGGTTGGTGTATGAGAAATATGATTATAGTGGGTGTATGAGAAATATGGTTATAGTGGGTGTATGAGAAATATGGTTATAGTGTGTGGTTGGTGTATGGTTGGTGTATGGTTTGAATATGCTATATGAAACATTAAAAATGAAATACAAGAGATTTGAATAATGTTAACAAAAGGTCTTTACATGGAAAGTATCAGAAGGTGTTGAACAAATGATTAACGAAATTAGGTTACTCACAACAAACATGTACACTTGCAACGTTATCACTCACAGCTTAATAGTTTACTCGGAACTCACAAGTTTACTCGCACTCACACTCACTCACACTCACTCACACTCGCAAACTCGCTTCGCTCGTTTGACTCGCACTCACTCGCACTCACTCGCAAACTCGCTTCGCTCGTTTGACTCGTTCGCTCGTTTTTCAAAATAACAAGAATGGAGTCTGGGAAAATTCCATTATCCCACTCGTTATGGTCCCCCCATGATACCGTCAAGGACGCTGCAGAGTCCCTTGGAATCATTCTCCCTGAGGAAGCAGCCAAGAATCTCGCCATGGACGTTGAGTATCGTATTCATGAGATTTTGGAAACGGCAATTCAATTCATGCGTCATTCCAAAAGGAAATTACTCATGACTAGTGATATCAATCATGCTTTAAAAGTCCTCAACATTGAACCTCTTTACGGTTACAACAGTTCACAACCTTTGGCATTCAAAGAAGCTTTGGTTGGTGCTGGAGGTCAAACGTTATACTATATAGATGATCATGAAATTGAGTTTGAAAAACTTATAAATCAAGAATTACCAAAAGTACCTCGTCAAGCTTCTTATACAGCTCATTGGCTCGCAATTGAAGGTGTTCAACCAATGGTTCCTCAAAATCCTCTTCCTGCAGAAATCAAAAGTTTACCTCCAAGTGTTAGAGGTGCAACGTCTTCAATGTTAGGTAATGATATTTTGAATCTTGGTAATGCTGCTGAAAATACTCAAAAAGATACGTCATCATCAAAGGATAAAAAATCAACAGATACTCATCATGAGGTGAAACCTTTAGTTAAGCATGTTTTATCTAAAGAGCTTAAATTATATTTCGATAAAGTGGTTGAAGTTTTAATCTCAACTGATCCGGAAAAAGAACATCTTAGAGCTGCAGCTCTTACATCCTTACAAAATGATCCAGGTCTACATCAATTAGTTCCATATTTCATTCAATTTGTTGCTGAGCAAGTTACAAATCAATTACGTAATATCGATATTTTAATGACCATGTTGGAAGTGATATCAGCATTAGGAGATAATAAAACCATCTTTTTAGATCCTTATGTTCATGCTTTAATGCCTTGTGTTCTTACTCTTTTACTCGCCAAAAGAATTGGTCCCAATGTTAAAGATTTGAATTCTTCTGAACTGCAAGAGACATTTAAAAATATGTTAAATGTACGTGAATTCGCTGCCATTTTATTAAGACACATCATCACAGTTTATGGTTCTTCTTATTCAACTTTACGTCCAAGAGTCACAAGAACTTTATTACGTGCATTGCTCGACTCAGGCAAACCAACAGGTACTCAATTCGGTGCTTTGCTAGGTTTGAAAAATATGGGCTCCGAAGTCATCAAATTGGTCCTCATTGGTAACTTGAAGGTATGGTATAAACTGGTTATAGATGAAGACGGCAAACATGAGTTTGAAAAAACAACCTTGATTAACGCAATATTAGATACCTTGCGTGTATTGAAAGTAAACCAAGAAAAAGATGTCATGGACATTGACAATGAATCCATTTCTGATGAAATCAAGGCAAAACTTGAAGAAAGAATTGGTGAATCCTTGGCTAAAGAAGTTTTGTCTCAGCTGGATGCTAAGGAAATTGTCAAAGGTTTCTTTTTTGGCGAAATTACAGTAGATTGATCAAAAAAAAAAAAAGTCTATGGTGTATTATAAATGTATATTAAATTCGTGTTCTCGTGTAAGTTCTGGTTGGTTTCTGATTTTTGGCTATTAAGCGTTCGTAGTCTGAATCGATATCAGAATTGTCATCCACGTCAGTGTCATTAGATTCCAGGGGATGAGTGAGGGAAACTGATAATTTAGGAGTTTGCATGATTGGGGGTGTTTTATGAAGGGTATGCCGAGTTTCAATTTGAGCGGTTTTTTGATTATCAGACACCACTTGTATTGTTTTTTGAAAGGCATGAGGAGTTTCAGTTTGAGCGGTTTTTTGATGCTCAACCTGTATTGGTTTTTGATTATCAGACACAATCTGTATTGTTTTTTGATTATCAGACACCACTTGCATTTCAGACACAACCTTCATTTCAGGAATTCTCTCAAAAAATGGAGACGACCCCTTCAATTTGGCTGCGTCAAAAAACGGAGAATCCTTAACCGAGGCCTGATGCCCCGGTTTGAATCTTCGGGTGGATGAAGGCGATGCAAAAAATGGAGATGAATTCTTTTGAGCCTTTTGAGGCAGTTTTATAGGCGAGTAAATTTCTTCGTTGGATGCAGCAAATAGTTTATTTTTCACATTGCCATTTTGTTGCAAGCGTCTAGGAGTTTCAAATATTGGTTTCGACTTTACCGGGGTATAATATTTGGATGGAGACATGGTGATATCTGGTTTTTTAAATTCTTCGTTGGGTACTTCAAGCATCAAACGTTCATTCATGGTTGGTTTCTTAGAAATGTCACTTATTGGAGTAGCATCAATTGTTTGTATCAGACTGTTATTTTTGATAGGAGTAGCATTAATATGTTGCATGGACCTTGTCTGTTGCATAGAAGTTTTTTCATCATTCTTTATTGGAGTAGCATCAACAAATACCGGACGGTCGTTTTTTGACTTTTTCATTGGTGTAGCATCAATTTGTTGTACAAATACCGGACTGTCATTTTTTGCATTCTTCATCGGAGTAGCATCAATTTGATGAATTGTTTTCTGTTGCATAAAATTCCTCCCATCATTCTTCTTCATTGGAGTAGCATCAATTTGTGAAAAAGAAACCAATTTAGATGGAGTTGCTTCAACTTGAGAAAATGATTGAAAAGGCTTCAAGTCGGGAACTGTAGACTTGATTTTTTTAGCCTTTCCAAAAATAGTTGTTGATGTCTCTATAGTAACCACTTCATCTAATTTCAATTCCAGCTTGGTTAATGAAATATCCACTTCACGCTTTTGTAGATTTCGTGATGATAAACTAGATTTGGATCTCTTTAAAGTAAATGCAGGAGCCAGTTGATCATCAGGATTTTCATGAGCAAAAGCATATGAAGATTTGGTTTTTCTTAATGATGGGGCTTTGTTAAGTAGCACCTTTTTATATTTTGAAGTTGAAGGAACATGATCATTTTCACCTTCATCATCGATTTTTGATTTTTTCATTTCTTTTATTCGAGTTCGAGACTCCTTTTCAAAGGCTCGAAATGATTGTGTGGTGAGTTTCATATTCAGATCTTTAACTTTGTCAATGGCATACTTGACAACTTGTGGTAATCTTTTGTTAAAGTAAGGTACCAACACATATGCTAAGAATCCGTATGTCGATTCGCTATCTTCTCGGGATGTAAGCCCCAACAAGGTGTCCCATACCCCCATTCTGTTGATTAGTGTGTCATATATTTTGAATATATCTAATTGATCAAACGCAACCTTCTCACTATTTTTCTCTATGTTTCTTAAAGGTGTAACTAGATTTACACCCATTCCCAAGAACGTGGGGATGACTTTACGTTGTTTTCGTTTACCACGTATTATTGATTGTCTACCTTCAAGACTTTGTTTTCTTCTTTGTTTCTCCCATTTCTTTTCACTCTCAACTATAAACGTTTCCTCATTGATCCCCCAGGTATCAAGCAATTCAAGACATAGGAGTACTTGTAGTTGGGCCTCACGGATTTTCAATCCCATGAATAATCGTTGAGTTTTCTCATTCAATTTATCTTGAAGGAGTGATATATTTTTCTCAATGAAATCTTTCTGTGCTATGTATTCGGGATCATTGGAATGGGAGTCGGGGTTCGTTTCATCAAGACTGATTTTGTTGATTAATTCGTAAATGCCATATTTCTCTTGGTTTCGTTGATCCATCAAATCAATGGTTTTGATTATCTTATTAAGTAATCCAACTGCTGTTTCTGAGTCATTGCATAAATTATGAAATCTAGTCAAGGTCATTTTAGGAAAGTAACTCAAAGGGGTGGTTAATGAATATAACATGGAATAATATCTAACACTAAGAAAAGTAAATGGATCAGATGAATCAGTTGTTCCCAATACTTTTATGTGATTAGTTTTGGTTGGTTTCATAGAAAAGTTTTCCATTTTGTATGAATCACTTGCTTCTTCTGTTGCTTGAGTACTTGTGATTTGCAACAATTGAGCTTTGGAGTGAACGTTTTGAATTCGTTTATCATAATCAATAATCAAATCTTTAAATTTGGTTCCTTGTGGAAGTTCCCACGAGCAATAACATTGGTCATGGAAATGACATAGTATCCCCAATTTGAATTCCTTATCCGTGGCTAGTTTCTGTGATTTGATCATGAAATAATTGGATGAGAATGACTTCATTGCCACATGCACTTCATTTCTCATCATAATCAATCGATTGGATGATTTGGAGGTGATTGGTTCGAGTGGAATCTTATCCAAATGGAGTGCATTTGCTGTTTGTAATATAGTCACCACTGAGGATTGTGGAGTCCCCGAATATATTTCAAACGTATATGGTAAATCTGGAGCCTTGACATTATCCACCTTTATTCTGTTGGGACTTTCATACCGCCTTGACTCTTCTTGTATAACATCATCACCAAGAGTCATTGGCGTGACAGAGCTTTTTAGTTCGAATAGAAAAAAAAAAAAAACGTTATGCGATAAATAGAAATGAATATTTATTGGTAACTTAACTGGTAACTCTATATTACAATTTCAACCATTCATCTTCAACTATATCTGTGATGATTGGTCTTTCATCAATTTCTTTAACCAAGATCTTCTTCATCAAGTTAGTGGCCCCATTACTCAATACAAAGGGGATTCTCAAGTCACCTTCTAAAATCTCATCAACATTGTAAAATGGATTCTCTTTGTATATCATAGTGTAGAGTAAAATCCCCAAAGCCCAGATATCTTGGGGTTTACCTTCATATTTGTCGCCTCGTAACACCTCCGGGGATGCATAGTCTATTGTACCAACAAAAACATCAAATGGACCCTGTTTAGTGTATGCGGCACTTCCAAAGTCAATCAACTTTATGATGCCGTTTTCATCCACAATAACATTTTCATCTTTGATATCACGATGAACAATCCCATGTTTGTGTAAATGATAAATGGACAGTACCACTTGTTTGAAGATGAATTGAACTTCTCGTTCAGTCATTCCTTTTTTGATTTCAATATAATCAAATAAATCTATGGCTGGTGGATCCCCAAAAATAGGTGTTTCCAAGTAATAATATTGACTATCTTCAAAGTAATCTATGATTCTCATGATATTAGGATGAGGTTCACTGTTTAAAAAAGCCATAACTTGAATCTCAGATGGAATGGTACCCAATTTTCGATCCCTCACCCAAGTATCAACCAATATTCTTTCTTTGTCAATACATTTAATTATGATCTTATAAACTGAATCTTCCTTATGTTGTGCTAAAACAACTTTGCCGTATGCTCCTTCTCCCATATCCTTTATAACACTAAATTCAGTAAACTTTTTGGTTCGTTTCTTAGTACCTATTTCACGTGGCCAATGTGTTGAACGACTCAAAGTTTCTTCTAGTTGATCAGTTTCTAACTTTAATATCTCCTCTTCTGAGAATTTAGTATATTCAGGTTCTTTGGTTGAAGACCCATTAAATGATTCATATAAGGTGTCATTAGTTGCACTTGATGAAGGTTCTGAATTTTCAGTTTCTTGGTCATCCTGTTTATGTTTACCAGAAACATTATCTGCAGAAACATTCTTTGAACTGAAAAGCCTTGAGAGTGCATGAGGTTTCTTATCAGGTGTTGAGTTTTTTAAAAAACTAACTGGGATTCCAAATGATCCACTTCTTGCCATTCTAGTGCTACTTTTACGTTCAAGTCCATCAGATGCATCAAATGAAAGTGATTCTGCTTTATTTTTTTCAAATAAATGCATTTGAGATGGCCATGAAATTCCTAATCCATTGCCCTTAGTTTCTGGTCCTCGATTAGTAGCTTGTCTAGTATGTCTACCTGTACCCATTTCATTATTATTCTTTATTGGTTTAGTTGGTACTCGATCTTTAATACCTTGATTTTCATCAATAGTTGGGGTATTGCTGAAAAGATTTGGTTTGGATGTTTTATTGAAAACGTTGGTATTTAATTTATCCAATTCATTGGTTATACTGGATTTCTTGGATGTACGTGAATATGTTATCCAAACTCCTAAAGTATCATCTGTTGAAGCTCTTAATTGAACATCAACAAAAATCGTTTTACCATCACGATGAATACCATTCAATCCATGTGAGTTGAAAAACATTTCTTCTTCACTCATTTCATTCTCTTGACCTGCTTGTTGATATTTAAGAATACTATCGTATTTTCTAAAAAAATGCTCTGGTAAAACCAATCCTTGTATGAGGTCAAAATCATTAGAATTATCTTTTAATCCGAAATTCAATACTTTGGAAAAGTTTGGTATCAACACATCAATAACTTGTTCATTCAATTGTTCCAGGGATTTCCCAAATAAATTACGTGCAATAGCATTATTACATGATAAAATCCTGTAACTACTTGCATCAATCACAAATAAACCTGCAATATATGGTAAAGAATGAATTTTTAACCGTATTTCATAATTTTCTTCATTGATTTCTAATGGACTCGAACTTATGGCACATGGAACATTTTCTCCATTATTAAGTTGAAGTGTAAAATAACGTTTTTTATTAATTTTTTCACTATCCATTACTTCTGGTGATGAATAATAATTTAAAAAGTTATCATCTTCATAAGAGTCGTCATCATCATCATCATCAATTGTATCATTTGATTGTTTTTCATCATCATAATTATTTAATTCTGAAGCTAATGACTCTGAAATATCTTTGAGAAGCGTACGACCTTTCAGATTAATCAGTGATATTAAATTCCCTGCAACTTCATGAACAGAATTAACCTTATAAGATTTTGAATTAATTTGATCATCTAAAGTGGAAGAATCATCATTCGCTTGCTTTTTACATTCAATAACCATGTCAAATGCATCACAAGGAATTTGATCAAACATACAAATGATTAAATTACCTTTTCTTTTGGCCCACATAGAAGTCCATGAATAATTTTGATCACCTGGTCGAGCTATTGCAACTATTTCACCAGCAAATAAAATATTATTATTTGTAACTTGTTCTAAATCTTTTGATCTTCGAGATCTCATTGATAAATCCAAATTTCTTGATATATAATTTGTTAATCTTTCAGTTACAAAAGTTCTAAATTGAGGAGCGATTAAATCCATTAATGTTAAAGATTTAATCATATTTTTCAGTACTCCAAACATAAGACATGCCATATCATTAGCAGCTTTAACTGACCATGGATTTTCAAGTTCAACAGTAAAGACTGATTGAGGCATTGCATGTTTACCAGAAGATATCAAATGAAATGGTCTACTATTATTCATTGAAATTGGTAAAGAATTAGATGTTGAATTTGAATTTGCAAGCATATTTAAAGCTGTTGTTGATTGATGAGAAAATGATGTTTTAATAGGAGTTGAATTACCTGTTGAAAATGATTCAAATGTAGATGCTAATAATGAAGTCTCAACAAATGGGGTGGCTAATGCATATAAAAGTTTATTTTTCAAAGCTCCAGCTTTAAGATTACGACTCTTATCATCTTTATTGGTAGATAGTGATAAATCATGTAATGTTGAAGCTATATCCAGATTTTTAGATAAAAGGTCATTATCACTTTCAAGTAATGTAATTAATCCTTTAAGATCTTCATTAAGTATTGGATCAGAATATGTATAATCAAAATTGCTATTGCTCAGATTTGATGATATTCTTTTATCTTCATCTTTTGTCACTCCTCCAAAAATCAGATTTACTGGTAAGCTATCTGCACGTTTGAATTGAGGTCTAAGTAAAGCGGCAAGTGCTGCTGATGAAGCGTTTGATTGTAACTTATACTTTTTTGACTCATTAAATACTTCGGATGAATTATTGGAATGATTATAAAACCCATGGTTTATTGGACCTGGTGGATTATATGACTTGATTTCGTGCACGGATTGTGAGGAGCTATTTGAATGTTGACTATACATTGAAAGTCGCCTTAAAGATGATTCGTCATCTTTTGATGAGGTGGTACTCAAATTGTACAGTTTGAATAATTCGGGTCGATCCTTCAAAATTTCAAGAGAACGCTTTAAAACGTTAAGTCTGAGGGCCAACAGATTCGGAGAGAGATGAGCATATGAATAGGAGTTGGATGATTCGATTGGGAATTTGAGAATGTTTTCAATATTCTTGGTTGTATTTGGCGTATTGGATGAATTTGGAGTTGAGGAGGTTTGATTAATCACTAATGGAGGTAATTGAGGTTTCATACTGGTTTTTGATGTTTTTTGAGGTCTCAATGGCAGACTGTCATCTTCAGTGGAACTAGTGTCACTATCCCAAACTCGCCCTCCCCTTCGGTTTTCATTTTCTAAACTGTTACCATTTAAAGATTTGGGCTTTTTAGTGTCGAATTGTGCCAGTTTTGGCGACGCCACTGGGTACTCGACTTTGTCGTCATCATCCTCATCGTCATAGAACTCAAACAGGGCCAGCGACAGAGGTGATGCAAACACCTCCCGGCGCAACCGACTGTTTTCCAGCTTCGACTCAACTCCCTGGCTTGAATGCTCGCTTCTTCGAGTTGTACTTGGTTCCACCATTCTATTTAAAACTTTTCCGTAACAACTTCGGGGTTCAATCGACTCAAAAAAAAGGGACCACTCAACCAGCAAGAAAAAATATAGATGCGTGACAATAAGAGGAGAAATTTAGATCGGGGGGTAACATTAGAGATTTATTAGTTGTTGTAGTCTGGGTGGGTAATTTCTATTGGATGACCCAATGGTTTTCTATTGGATGACCCACTGGTTTTCTATTGGATTTTCTATTGGATTTTCTATTGAGTTTTCACTCACTCACTCACCCATTTGTGAGTAGCGAATTATATTGATTTAAAGTTACAGGTGATATGAGTTAAGAACAAAAATATAGAATGAACGTATTCAAAGGAGAAAAGTCATGTAGATATTCATGCACTCACATAGAGCTGCGAAGTGAATTAGAGATGCAAAGAGCTGCGAAGCAGCATTCGAGCGAAGCGAGTAAATTAGAGTTGTAAAGAGTTGTAAAGAGCTGCGAAGCAGCATTCGAGCGAAGCGAGTGAATTAGAGCTGCAAAGAGCTGCGAAGCAGCATTCGATCGAAGCGAGTGAATTAGAGATGCAAAGAGCTGCGAAGCAGCATTCGAGCGAAGCGAGCGAATTAGAGCTTCAAAGAGCTGCGAAGCAGCATTCGAGCGAAGCGAGTAAATTAGAGCTGCAAAGAGCTGCGAAGCAGCATTCGAGCGAAGCGAGTGAATTAGAGCTGTAAATGGCTGCAAAGAGCTGCGAAGCAGCATTCGAGCGAAGCGAGTGAATTAGAGCTGTAAATGGCTGCAAAGAGCTGCGAAGCAGCATTCGAGCGAAGCGAGTGAATTAGAGCTGTAAATGGCTGCGAAGAGCTGCGAAGCAGCATTCGAGCGAAGCGAGTGAATTAGAGCTGCAAATGGCTGCAAAGCGAGATCCATAGTGCAATAGAGCTGCGAAGAGAAATTCATAGTGAAATAGAGCTGCGAAGCAGCATTTGAGCGAAGCGAGTGAATTAGAGCTGTAAAGAGCTGCAAAGAGCTGCAAAGAGCTGCGAAGCAGCATTCGAGCGAAGCGAGTGAATTAGAGCTGTAAAGAGCTGCGAAGCAGCATTCGAGCGAAGCGAGTGAATTAAAGCTGCAAAGAGCTGCAAATGGCTGCAAAGCGAGATCCATAGTGCAATAGAGCTGCGAAGAGAAATTCATAGAGCTGCGAAGCAGCATTTGAGCGAAGCGAGGTATTCGCAACTCAATAATTTTATTCGCTGAGCGTATTCGTTACTCAACCATTGTATTCGCTCGTAATGAGCGTATTCGCAACTCATTCACTCAAACGAACAAACGAGCGAAGCGAGTGAGAGAGTGAGTTTTTGAGTGCGGGACAGAGAGTGTGTGAGTATTGGTTTTTCTGCTGGTTTTCTATTGGATTTTCCTCTGGTTTTCTATTGGATTTTCTACTGGTTTTCTACTGGTTTTCTGGATATTATCTACTGGTATTCAAACACTATTTCTATCTTTGTCATCTCTTAAATCTTGTCATCACTCATTCCATCAATAAGCTCACACTTGTCACTTTACTCACGAACGAACGAACGGGCGAACGGGCGAACGAACGACCGAACGACCGAACGAACGAACGAACGACCGAACGACCGAACGACCGAACGACCGAACGAACGAACGACCGAACGAACGAACGACCGAACGAACGAACGAACGAACGAACGAACGAACGAACGAACGA
>JAKUAJ010000295.1:0-22793 GCA_030562865.1 Kodamaea lidongshanica (nom. inval.) | reverse complement strand
ATATAAGATAGTCGGAATCCCCAGGATTAGAAGTACCTTAGTTTTAACTAGCTAGACTACAATAAGAGTTAAGGATGATTCCCTGATAAGCATAACAGAGTGTAAGATATAATGAGCAGGGTATAGTATGCGAGGCTTGACGAGCATACTAGAGTACGATTCGGGTTTATAATACCGTACGCGGAGGTATTATACAATAAACCCATACCAGCCGGTGTAGTATAGTGGTCAGTACACAACTTTGTGGCAGTTGTGACCCAGGTTCGATTCCTGGCACCGGCAGTGGCAATACGTTTATTTTTTCGAAAGTAAAGCATATTTGTTGCAATCAGCAGAGATATAGTATATTGGAAGTGGATCCTATGTAATAAACTCAACGCTACCTCAATTTGCCATGTACAAGCCAAACACCACAACCTCCGCCAAATTCAAATTCAGTCAGTAATTTTGATCTGAAAGTGTGATTGCGCATTCGATAAAAATCAACGAGACCACACCCCCCTGTCCCCACATATGAAACTAAGTGTAAGAACGTTGAGTAGCTGTGCTAGGCTATTTAAAGACGATAAGAAGCAACAAAAAGTGCTTAAGGACCTTGGGCTTAGCTTACAGAAGGGTACGATCAAAAAGAAAAAGTCACTAAAAGATAGTGATGCCGAAAGTCAAAAGCAAAGTATACTCGAAGGAGAAGCAGCAATGTCGAATGGGATTTCAGACTCAATCACTGAAGTTAATGAGAGGGTCGCCAGGATGTCACCCTCGGATTTGATGATACAGAGGAACTTGAATCACAATAGAGGCTTGTTTCTGGTTGAGCATGGGCATATATTAGATCGCAAGACACTCATAAAGCTGCTACCCGATGTGATTGATTTACAGGATAAAGAGCAAATGAAAAACGTTGAATATATATATAAACAGTTGGGTAAGTTAGATGAGGATAGAAATGTGCATCATAAATACTATCGCAGATGGTTGCAACTGGACGATAGTATAACCACATTACGTCAAGATTCGAACAACATAATCGGGAAACTTCAACTCTTAAGGCGTGGACAACAGCAGCTTGACTTAAGCTTGGATGGAATGTATGGAGACCCTCTGGTTAATGTGTTCAAGTTACCTTACAATGTCATTGGGATTGATAGTTCATGGTCTGGCTTACCATTATATCAAAAATCTATACAAGCCCAACTACCACAAGAATTTATTAGCGATTTAAGTCCATTCGAAACTACTGTTGGCATTCACAAGGCGGATGCTGATTTCATAGAGGAAGATCTAGGGGTGGTTAGAACTTTTGATTACTTTGACGTGAATCATAATCTGCATAAAAAACATCAAGTTGTTGATGAATTTCCACCAAAAGAAACTTCTGAAAATTCTTCAACCATAGAACATTTTGCTTCCCAAATTGCTAAAAAAGAACAAAAGGAAGGATTTATCTTTACTGATGACGTTAACAATTATAAAATCTTACAGATTGAGCTGCATAGAAACCCTAGTGGAAATATTCCTGAATTGATTAAGATGGAAATATTTCTGTTACAAATGTCCTTGAAACATGAAATTGAAAATGTTTTAACAAAACTGCTGGTTTTGTTTATGTCAAAGCAAGGTAGAGACATGTACTATGGAGCAACACAGAAATTCAGGGTAAACTCTTTTCAACTATGTAACCAGGTTCCTGAAGCCATAATCGATACCGATCTATCCACTAGCTATGAATCTTTTGATTTGAAGTTTAGATATATTACCAAAGAATTTAATATGATTCCAAATTATGGATTGTTATTGAATAGTTCAGCACAATTGAACCGATTTAGAGCTCACTTGTTCAAATTGTTCCTTATCAATATTCGTGATCAAATTGATATTTTGTATAGGATCAAGTATGACACGAAAAAGAAGCAAGATGCATTTTCAAAGAGCTTGTATCAAGACATCCAGAATAAATTCATTTCCGAAAGAATCATCCCATTGGTCAAACCATTGTGTCAAAAGGTTATAAGGACTAAAATGGGTTCAAAGCCTTTAAGAAGGAAGAAGTTTGATGCTTTGGTGTTTTCACCTTATGTAAAGGCCCCTTTCAAAAGAATTTATTGGTTGAATAATAGGTTTACAAGGGAGAGTAGGCGGATCAGAGAGAGGCAAAAGAGACCTTTACGTATTTTTAACGTGTCTTTTGATACGTTTGTATGGTATTAGCAAATTGTTTTTCAGAGAAATGTAATGAGGAACAAAGCGCTTTGAAGCAATAAATTATTAATATTATCGAGAAGCAGTGTGTTTTCTGTAGTTTGTAAGTTTGACTTTTACGAATCGATGGGTTGTGATTGTGGTTGATCTGATGGTATATTTGAGAAGAGTAGAAATAGTGAAGCGAGAAAAGCGAGAAGAGCGAGAAAAGCGATCAAAGCGGGTGAGCTTGTTTTCGATTTGTTAAATTTGTTACATTACTCACTAACTCGCTTCGCTTGACCAAGTTCCCCCACTCACGCAGTCAAAGAACTAAAGGAGTGTTGCATATTATGACTTACCACCACTGGCATCACCAAGTTTATGTTGCCTACAACTTGGAATACACATTTGCAACCACGAAAAAAGCCGGGACATGAGGAGCGAAAAAAGTTGTGAGTGCAATAGGATGTAACTTATGGGGATGTAACTTGTAAAAGATTTATGAGATTGGTGATGAATAGTTTTAGTTGGATTATTTTAATTATTCAAGTGCTCGTGTGAATGAGGATTACTCGGTGAGGATCGTTAGTTTCATTGGAGGTAGATGCTAACAACGACATTTTCTTAGTTTTTGAGAGTATATTGGGGGAAATTAGAAGTAGTCATTTTTGACTGATAAGGTACTGGATCTAAAAAAACCAAACATACATTTCTGATTTCCCACACAACTGTTTAATCTTTTTGAAAGGATCATCTATATGATGTTGCCAATCTTAAATTTTAGTTGGAAAATATACTCTGTTGTTTTTTAAGCACATTAAGAGACAATGTTGAAGAGCTCAAAGAACCTACACACCAGCTAACCGTATTCTTTTGGGGTACCAAATAAAAGCTTTAATTGAATTATACTCATTTCAAAGACAATATTCTATGATACCGTATCATACAAATATCCGTAACCCGTATCAGAAATATCCGTATCAAAAGTGGTGCTCGCACAAGGAACCAAATCAGTTGAGTGAGAGTGGGAAAAATTAAAGTGAAAAATTCTTCATCATGGCATACAAAAAAGTGGGGCCACCACCAAAGAATCTTCCCCCTTTGCCTCGTCTTAAGATCAGAAAACCCACCCTTCTGAAGCAAACCAATGAGTGTTTTGTGTTGATGTCGTCTTTGCTCAACTGTTGGGCATCTAACGGTGAAGGAAGTGCTACCTGTGCTACTTTTGAACATGACTTGAAGTCATGCATGGAAGTTTATAAACCCCAAAAGGAGAAATTGTCCACCATCAACTATCATGCTTCTAGGTTGTATCCTAAGTTGAAGGGACCCAAGAATGATTAGATCTGTACATAATAAATTGAGAAGGAATATGAAGGGAGTGTAGTGAAAGCAAGGATTTTTGGAAGGCGTAACCAAACAAATGGGGGATGCCAATTAGTCAATAAGTGGGCAGAAGTTATGAAGAACCCATGATGAGTATATATCAAATTGTCATTAGCAAAAAATAGACGTTTAAAAAGAAAATGCGGTTTATGTGGATCGAACACATGACCTTCAGATAACTTGACTGAATCTCTTCAGTCTGACGCTCTCCCAACTGAGCTAAAACCGCTTTCACGAGAAAATTAGGGTGGATGATATTCAGGACAGAATGTATGTATGAATAAACCGAGGCTTTTGAATTTGGGTTGGCTGTAGATACATTCAAGGTATAAATGAATGAGGTGATTATGATTTTAAATGAGTTACTTTTGATGAGATGGTTGCAAAACTTCATTTCTTAGCTGTTTGTCATTGCAAAGCTTCATTTGTACTTTATTGGTCTGTCATGACAGTCATTTCTGATTCAAAAACAAAACTCCAAAGACCAGTACCACACAAGCGTACTCACTCAATCACTGAGTCGCTCACTCCTCGTTCATATCAAAAGCCTTTGCTACTCACCCATTCAGTCATTCTTTTACTCGCTTCGCTCATTCTCTTATTCCCTCATTCACTTTCTCGCTTCGCTCATTCACTAATTCACTCATTCACTAATTCACTCATTCACTAATTCACTCATTCATTTACTCGCTTCGCTCATTCTCTTATTCCCTCATTCACATTCTCGCTTCGCTAATTCACTTACTCGCTTCGCTCGTTCGCTCATTAGGATACACAAAGAATACTAATCGTATGCGCGCGGCTTATTCTTCTTCTGCTAGCCATGTTTTTTCACTATTACTTGAACCACGTTCTCAATCATACCGCAAGGTGCCACACTGTGCGCATACTTCAATTGCTTTCAACCTCAAAGCTCAACAGTCTAGAATATAATGTTGACCGGTACACTCTAAGAGTGTCCATTTTATGCCAATCCGTTTATATTCAATAAGAATTGAAAGTTATGTAATCAATAGATGCGTGTTGTATGATCAGCAGTAATTAATATAAATTACATCATACATACTACGTACCGATGACATTAAGTCAAGAACCATTTGGTATTTCAATAAAGTTTAAAAGTCAACCCATTAACTTGGCTTGTTCAAAAACGGACCTGGTGATTCTCGGCTTTAAATTCCCTTCGCAGCGGTTTTGGTTATTCTTTCGCATGCACAAATCTTTATTGTGCTAGCTTTTAACAGCGCCACGATGCCATCGTAGATGGTTGTTATATATGGACATCGACAATACTTTAAAACTATTTAATATACTCTGTCACCAAAACTCTGTCACCAAAACACTCTCGCCAATAAGATAATCCTTAATTATATTCGTTACCCCTTTGCCCACCTCCCCCCCCTCGTTTAAATCTTAATTATTGATGACTCCTCCGAGTTCATCCCTTGGGGGAAATTTCTTGTAAATCGGACCGGGGCTTTTTCTGGGTTTTTTTTATGTATCCGCACACCAAAATACCCTGAAGATACTGTTGCAAAGGCAAAAATTTGTGGTAAGATTTTCAGCGCGATTACAGAAGGAGGCCCATTAGCATTATGTTATCACTTATGCTCGTGCAAGTAGTGTTGTTGTTGGGGATGGCGCGAGCCTCGTTGGTGGTTTCAGAACAATGTGGCTTTAATACGCTGACCTTTTATCTCGAGGATTTCATTGTTGATGCCCGTTTGAATAAGACTTCAAAGATGCTTCAATTTGTTTTGAACTCCAAGGTTGTTAATGTCCCTTCCATGTCTACTTTGACTGTTCCCAGCTTGATCAAAGATAAGGTTTTGAATGATACTCTGCCTGTTATCACCGATGTGGATTTAAAATCAAACACTTTTACTACATTATCTATATCAATCGAATTTATGGGTAAGACATTTATATCTGAAAACAAACGTTTTTGCGATTATGTCATTGTGAAGAATACTACAGACTCTTTGAATGGTCCTCGCTATCTGCAACCTCAAAATGATCATGAGAATAGAACTGATACCTCAACTCCAGTTGGATTAGATGATTCATTTAGGTCAAAAGATTTAAATCATGAAACATTTATTGATTTAGATACTTATGACCAAATAATGTCTATCACTGATTCAGATACTTACAATCAAATATCCACCAAGTCAATCACTGAATTAGATGAAATACATATCGGGTCATCGAATACTATAAATAATACGTTAAATTTAGCTCATTGTCCCTTATACATTAATGATTCAATCTTTTTCAAATATGAAGTCGATATAAGTGATCATTACCATCAATTGGGATCATATATCGTTCACTTCCTGGTTATTCTGAATGGAGACTCTCCAACAGTAGTGGGGTGCAACAAAGTATACGTAACGACAGTTGAGCTGGCTCGCTTATCAGATGTATTGTTTCACGGAATTATCGCTCTTTTAGCAGCAGCTTTTATCTTTAATGCTTTCACAATTGTTTATTCTTCATATCAAGAATCTTCAAATCCCTTTTTATTGATGGCTTCAACATTATGCAATGAAAAACTTCTTCGACAATTGGATGCAAATGCAAAACAAATAGTATTATATCTTCAATTTGCACTTTTCTCTGCCGGTCTCAACATAAAATATCCAGGTTTCTACCAGCCATTGATTGGTAGAATTAGATGGTGTGCCCTAATAGGTGCTGAATTGGTTGGAAACAAATATGATCCCAATTCTCCATTTCTTTCTGATGTTGATAACGTTTATCAGACTTTGAATTTAGAAGGATTAAAATCTTTAATAAGTTTTACAAATAATATCAGCGCTTCATTTGTTTGGAAAAACTTTATGGTTTGTTTCTTCATATGGCTTGGTATTAGTCTGGTTTTTCATCAATTTTCAATTGGGTTCATGTTTGTAGTTCAAAAGATCTCCAACAAAATGAAACTAAGAAAACCAAACAATCCATACGATAAAGTTCAATTCACTTTAACCAAAAATATTTGTTTCATCTTGGGCCATGCATTCTACCTGTTTTTAATTTTGTTTGCCTATCCCTTTTTAATCTTGTCCCTGTTTATGTTTTTCACAGCTGGTAAGGTGAATAAGAAACATGAATATTTACCAAACCTTAACATTTTGCAATACGAGGCTTTTAGCGCAGTAACACCTTATGATCATTTATTACATCCATCAAATTCCTGGTACAATTCTAATTTTTCACACGATCATCCAACTGGTGTTTGGGGAAACTCAAGCCTTTTACTTGATCGCCCTTGGTATCTTCACAATCAAAACTCAACCAAAATCGTTACACCGCATTACATAAGAGCATATATCCCGCCATTGGATTGGCTCCTTGGGATAATTGCATGTGTGATATGGCTTGTAATGTTGCTTTATTTCATTTTCAATTACTTGATTACATTTCGTGGTTGGAAATTTAGAAAAAATAAGAATGTAACAAAGATGTATACATCTGTTAAAACCATTTTGTTGTGGAGTTTTGCATATAATGAGTTTCGTCCAGATCGTGTACATTGGGTACTCGTTGAATTTTTTGCAACTATTGTTAAAGCCATGATTGTGGGATGCTTACAGCATCATGGGACTGTACAAGTAATTCTTATGGTAATTATCGAATTTTCAATGATGGTTGCACGGATATTAGTCAGTCCACATGTTGTTAAGCATAGTTTACAAAGTTCATTTTGGATTATACCCTTGGCCAAGTTCTTAGTAACTTCTTTAAGTATTGCCTTTATTAGAGAATTGGAACTTTCAGAATACACTAGAACAATTGTTGCTTTAGTTCAATTGACCATACATCTCATTATTGCGGTTATTTTTGTCATAGTTTTGCTCATTGGCTTTGTCAAAACATTTTTAAAGATTTTGGAGGATATTCTTCTTCGAAATAAAGTACATACTAATCGTGAAAATAATACAGAGAAAGCAAAGAGCAATCTAAATCTGGGAGATTTGGAGTATAAGTCAATTAGCAAATCAAATCTTATTCTTACCGGAAACAATAATACAGAGCAAGTTCAAGGAGCAAACGAGGAAGAAAGTGATGACGATGAAACCCAATATTTTAGATCGGGAAGTAAAGTCTATAATAATTTACCCAAGAGCCCTAAAATCCATGAATCTGTGGAATCCAGTACGACAATTAAAGTCAAAGACGAAACTCTTGAAGACGATTTTGAAGCCCAACAAATGTTTTCAAATCAAAGAAAAAAGACAACTGATTATCGTGTACGTGAAGGAGACTCAAGATATAGCAAGTTTTTCAATGATGATAGCATTGATCCAGAAGTCAAGGAATTATGGGATTCCCGTGAGATTGATAGTGCACCGAAAGAGATGAAAAAACCGAGAAATTTCAAGTGGCTAAAAACCAAAAAAGATGATGAAAAGGGATTTCAAGTTAGAAGGCCAAAAAAGTTGGTTGTAAGGTCATTGCATGTATCAAAAGAATCTCAGTCATACGCAGAAATAACACCAGAGCACGACCAATTTTAGATTATAGCGTGTTTTGTTTTTACAATTTATACTATTTTAGACGCAAAGAACAGTTGCTGCATATTCTATTTATTCGACCAAATGAATGATTATGGCCGATGATTTTGAGATGAGATCATGATCCAATTCGTTTTAATAATTAATACATATAATTCATTTCATTTTATAATCTTTTATAAGGATGTTTTCGGGAAAAAAAAAACTACATAATATATACGGAGATAATCCTTATATGTGTTCATTGATATTTTAGATTAATTTTTAATGTAAAGAATGGTCTATCTTAAGTTAAATTTAATATTGAATATAATTGGTAGCTTCCATAAAAGTAAAATGTCCCACATAGTTTATTGCGTAATTGTTTTGACGATATTTCTAATTAATTTAGCATCGTCAATAAAAGTGTAAGGACCCATTTTCTTAAAAGTAACGTCAGCATCAGCACAATTTTTCAAGGCTTGATACTCAGATTTGAGAACAACAGAAGCCATACCTTTCTTGGAATAATCTGTGATTGATTCAAAATCTTCACTTGCAATAGTTGGGTATTCAGCCAAACGATTGTTTAAGATTGCAGTAAAGTTTTTCTTGAAACCAGTAGTTAATTTTTTTTGTTCTATTAATTGATAGCATTTTTTAAAGATGCGTTTAACCAATTGAAATTTTGGTTCTGGTGCCAATAATAAGATGGAGCTAATTTTATCGATTTCGATAATGATTGTGATTACCTGAACCAAAAAGATAAATTCCATAATAACTTCACAAGTTTTAAAACAATCATAGGAATCCAAAATAATTTCAGTATAGTCATCATTAATTTCGCGCTCTTTCATAACAATTGTATTCAAAATAGCGAAAAGTTCACTGATATGAAACTCGTCCAAGTTACTTTGACTAGCAAAGTACTGCCTTATCTTATTCAAAGGAATTTCGCCAAAATCATGCATTGAACCTTGAGGTTCGACATAACCATAACGTCTCAAAAGCTCCAGGTTTGGATGTTCCAGATAAGTGTTATAAATCTGTTCCCCAGATTTAATAGGCTTGATACTACGCATGACCAATTTTTCCTTTAAATAAGTTAAACGAGCGTTATTGAGGGTAGTATCAGCATTGAGGGTATCGGCCAAAGGTACCATACTTTTGAAGTAATTGTCATCAAGCATAGTTGTTGTTGTATTTTCTACATCATCTTGGTCATCAAAATCATCGTTATCATTATCGTCATGAGCGTCATCATCATCATCATCATTATTATTATTACCATGTCCATTTAATTCGTCACCTTCTTCATCATCATCAACAAATTCAGTTTTTTCAACATCAAAAGAGTATGACATTATAAGAGTTGCAACGCCACAATATTCTTCTAAAGTAACATTTTCTAATTCTTTTAAGCCTAAAGTATCCACAACAATACTTGGACATAATTTGTTGTACATAGCTTTAGTTAAATCTTTACCAACACGCTCGAGGATGAGAGATGGTTGCAAATGTTTGAGATCATCATCATGCCAATACATTAATTGATTAAAAGTTTGGTAAGAATTTATAGGTAAAACATTAAAGTAATCAAACCACTTACTTTTTTCTTTTTTAACTTTCCACTCCCAAAGAAGTACTACAATAAGTGACTCCCAATGGTGAAGGTTAGCTAACTTTTCTTTAATTTCTGGTTTCTCATGGATCAAACCACAGTTATCAAAATCAATCAAGGCGGTTCTTGGGATAGTGAATAAAACTTCATCCTCATTGATATCCTCAATAGCCAAAACACCACGACCTTGATGATTTGATCTCAAGTCTGCAATCTTGATTTTAGGCAGAATCTCAAACCCTTCTTTGACAAGCCATCTAGAAAACTGCTCAGTTTCCTTGTTGTAGTCCACCATAAAATTGTTGGAGATGCCTTTAATAAAATCCACTTGAAGGAGAAAAAAAATTCAATTTTAAATGCAAATGAAGAAAAGTGCCAAACAAGTGAATAAAATACTCAACCATAATGCACGGATAAACAAATCTTAACTTGAAGCATTTAATGCCTCAAAACTGGAAATTACTGATTCTTTTATTCGGATTTAAAAATAGGTATACTGTCTGGTTTATTGGTCTTGCTATTTCATCCAATAGGTCTAGTTCCATGTTGGATTGCTTGATGGCAAATGTACAAAGTCAAATTTACGCTTGAAATATTTTTTGTGCATACATTTTTTTTTTCTTTTATTCGAGTTTCATCCAGTTCATTTGGAGGTATCTAAGTCAGTGTTGGTGGGCCTGGTTGACTTAACAGTGTCAAAATTTTGCAACCAATTGATAAGGCACATTCACAAAACTGACGTCTACGCACAAAATTAACTTGGTCAATAACATGTGGCGTAGTAAAGATCAAAACATTCAAAATTCGTTGCTTCCTTTTTTTTTGGGATACGTTGCGAAATGACATTATATGTAATTGGTTTTTTTTTGGTTTGTTTGATTCTATTGTCTCTTACAAGGTCCAAGATTCGGTGTTAGTGTCTTGGTTCAAATGTATCAATATTGATCTTGCAATATTTAAGAATATTTTCTTTATATGTCAAACATGGACAAAGTGCGTATGAATGAAGAGAAAAATTATAAAAGGTGGAAAGTAATGTTATTCTGGTATCATAAAGTCTATTTAAAGTAATGTCATCCTGGTATGAAGTCTATTATAAAGTATGTTGTCAACCTGTATTGAATTGGTCTAGGAAAGCTCAATTCTACCGAATCAAAACAATACGGGAAATATTTTTCTAATCACAAGTATACGCAAACGCAGTTAAGGTTTCGGCGATATAATGATGTAATAGGGCATTGAAGCAGCTGGCGGATTTAAGCGAACGAACGAACGAACGAACGACCGAACGAACGAGCGAAGCGAGTGAGAGAGTTCGTTCGTTCGGTCGTTCGTTCGTATGCTTGTTTGTTCGCTCGTATGTTCGTTCGTTCGTATGTTCGTTTGTTTGTTCGTTCGTATGTTCGTTTGTTCGTTCGTTCGTTCGTTCGTTCGTTCTTTCGTATGTTCGTTCGTTCGTTCCATTATTGCAGTTGGGTATTTACAGGTTAATTCCCGGGTGTCCTATAAATTACTGAATACACCATTCAATTACTCCCAACTTGCCCACCAATGCTTTCTTGGGAGATTGCTCAACTTCTACATGTCTTGTCCAGCTAATTATCTCCCAATGATTTCCAACAATTACAAGCTAATACCCCAACATACCCAGCAATACACTCAGCACTCCACCATAGGGTATTCATTTACTGTAACAAGTTTACATAATCATCATGAACTTGAAAACGATAAATAAGCTCCTTACGTTGTAGTTTATTAAACCTTGTATTGTATAACTAGTCATCACAAATTTTGTCATTACAATTCGTATTAAACTAATCTTCATTCACGTCAAGCTCTGCCTTGGATTTCTTTATCCTCCAATGTTTTAACATAAACCTTACTAGGGGTCCTAGTATGGGCATTGTCTGATAATCTACGCACCTTTTTATAATTATCATCACTGGTACCAACAGCTATCAAACTATCATCATGATTTAAAGCAATTTTCATTAAACTTTGAGGCTGGATAGGTTCAATGTTATCAGTAAATTTTGGATATGCACGGATTCTCTTGCGTTTTTCACAATCCCAAAGACATAATGCACCATCAGAACCAGCTGTGAACAATGTTTGATATTTGCTACTAAAAGCAATCAGATTAACAGGAAAAACTTGATCGATACCCGAAGATTTATCTAAATATCGATGACATTTAAAAGTAAATCTTTTTGAATTTTGTAATGCCAAATCATAATATTCAATCAGTACTCTTCCATCGATTGTTGAAATAGCAAATCCATCTCCATTGGGAAAACATTTTAAATCTTTAATTTGAAGGTTCAATCCAATATCTCGAGTTTCAATAGGATGCTTAAGATTCCTTAAATCATAAAGTTCAATTATATTACCAGCCAATGCAAATGTTATGGAATTTTCGCATACATCCATGTTAAAGGCTTTGCTTGAAGTTTGACCTGATCCAATAATACTTAAACTTTTAGAGTCAAAAACTGTAAATTTACCATTGAATGAGCTGGAAACCAAGTTTTTCTCCCATCCTGCCAAATTATTTATGCCATTTAAATGCCCTTCATCGTCATTATTAGGATATTTAGTGGTACCAATTGATTGATTTTCATAATCTAATTGACCAACACTTCCATCTAACCCACCAACAAATGTACCATAACTGTTGCAAAACATACTCAATGGTACTGTCGAGGTTGGGATATCACACATTTGAGTAACTACTCCATCCACAGAATCACTCACATGGCGTGAGCAGTCGTATATTAGCACCCTGGAGTCAAAAGACAGAACTAGAAGCTGGTACCTATCATGTTTTGAGAACTGTAGCCCAGTTATCACATCTAAATTAGTTGGGGTTGGAACCTGGATAAAAGTCATTAATTTTTGATTTTGTGCGAGTGGGCCCCATTAAGATCACTTTCTTGGTTCTTTACTTATACTTTGGGTTTCCATAACAGTTTTCCAGTTTCTACATTGGTTTTACTTTTAAACGAAAGAAGAGGATTTATGAAGAAAAAGGGAAGTTTGGTGTATTATAGAAACTTTAATATATATGTCTATACACAGGAATGATACTAGAAAGCAAACCTCTAATAGGAGATTGGATTTCAATTACCAATTGATTTAATTGGAAGGTAATAAGCAGTTGTGTTCTTGACTCTTTGGGGTATTCATGTTTGTACTGCTACGTAGGTTTCAACATGAGTAGTCTTTATTAATAGAAATGTCACCGCTTGTTAGGTATAATGGAACGAAGACCCGGAACGCAATACCCAACACCGCTTGTGAGCGCAATTTTGATTGAAATTATGATTCTGCTTCGCAGCACTATGAGTGCTCGATGCTCACTCACTCACTCTCGAACTCACTCATTTTCGCTAATCACTCACTCACGCACTCACTCACTCACGCACTCACGCACTCACGCACTCACTCACTCACGCACTCATTTTCGCTAATCTCACGCACTCACTTTGTTGGTTCAGACTCCCTCACTCACTCGCTTCGCTCGTTTGTTTGGTATGATTGATATCCCAACAGAAGAAAAACCAATAATGAATGCTTTATCAGTATAGTTCAAGCTTGATAATAAACCTCCATTAGCCTCCCAGGAGACATAAAAATGTTTACAACAATAAGACTGCTTGGAGCTTGATATGTTTTTGAAACAAAAGTGTATGCATTGATTATCTCAAGATTCATATCTTTGTAGCCAATTAAGAAGCCTGTTGAATACTTTTCTTTTAACTAATTCTATTGAAACTCATGTTGGTCGAAAAAATTGGAGAGCACTGTACATCGTTCATGATCTTCCTGTTTCTTCATTTCAAATTTCTATTCGTTAAGAACACAGCTCTAAATATATGCTTACCGAGACGGTGTCTGTATACGGTGCAACTCATAAGACTTTCTACGGTCTGTCTTATTACAGCACTACTCAAGCTCTTGTCTCTTTGTAGATAACTTGTATAATTTCATAATTTCACCTGGATCTTGATCAGGGTCAACCCAACGATAATTAGCATCATGACCCAACCAATAATCTAGAAAAGCCATTTCGTCCGGGGACTCATTAATCACCATCCTTCTAGTTTGTACATATTCCCGAGCGCTTTTATGCAAGGAAGTCAATGTAAAGTCTGATTCTAAAATCCAATCATGATATGCTATATTACCCAAAGTTGAAGGAAGTCTAACATTCTTGGAATGGAAATTACGTGCATTTGTATCATTGAATTCATCAAAATGAGTCAAAACTTTATTGACTAGAAGAAGTTCATCCTTATGTGCCCACTTGTAAAGCAAAGACAAATAAGGCCTGAAGCGTACCATTGGAGTGGAGTCGAGAGTGTAAAGTCTTGTCAAGCCAAAAATGAGACCAGCTGCTATTGAATTGAGAGAAATCCACCACCATACACTTGCCAATGGAAGAAACGACGCTTCTATTGACAGAAGTGCCAAGACACTCAAGGCACTAGCACTTAGTTTATAGAGGACACCCCATGCAGTATAAGAGGCATAGCTTTTCGACCCGACAGTCAAGTCGATGACCCTAAAGCAAGAATTATAATCTCTGGCTGCAAGGAGTGAGTTGATGAGTATTAAAACGGTGTCGATTTTCATATGCTTGAGCCAATGATCTCTCATCAAAGGAGAGATGGTAGACATTTCCAACGGTCGAGGTGGCTGGGTCAAGTAGGTATGCATGGCTGAATTTGAGTTGATGAAATCGCTTCGGTACTTGGATATAGTGTCTAGTAACTGAGACTCGAGCTCAGAATTTGTCGGTCGAAGATTCAATCCTAGACCAAAATCATGAGTAGTATTATGGTTGGTTTGTCTTTGAAGGGTTCGATTGGCAAAAATGCAGTCCTTAATTAAGGCATCCACAGGGATTTTTGTCTTTATGAGGTGATTTGGGAAGCTTCGAACACGTTTGGCATAATTATGGTAATTTAGCGGAGCTTTGGAAAAGTACATAATTCTGCGAAGACACGAACGAGCGAACGAACGAGCGAACGAGCGAACGAACAAGCGAAGCGAGTGAGTGAGATAGTAAGATAGTGAGGGAGTGAGGGAGTGAGGTTTGTGAGTATTTATAAGTATTTGTGAGTATTTATAAGTATTTGTGAGTATTGATAGTGACATGAACAAAATGCAGTGAGCCAAGTTGTTGATGATAGTTGAGATAAATTCTTGATAATTAAGATGGGTATATAGATGATGATACTTAATATTGGTATATTTTTGATGATACTTATTATGAATATATTGCTGATTTGATATTGAGTATGTTTTTTATGTGATATAAAGTAATGTGGGTATAAAAAACATCCGTTTATGCTAGTATTTTACTCGCCATCACAATAAATGATAAAGAGCTTCTGATACTCAATTCCTTTCAATAGCCAGTTTTTATGATTTTTAATGTACTCACTGGTTACATGCGTATATAACTATTCAACTAAGCCCAAATAAATGGTCTTTCTTGATTAACAATTGTGTGAAATCAAAAAACAACCACTTCCGAATTTATTCATTAGAATGAAATAATCAAAGGACCTCTGGAAAAGTCATCCAGTTTTTCAAAGGGACCTTTGGAAAATCATAATACCTTGAAAATGCTCACCAAAGTCCCAAGCGAGGGAATTTACTCACTCAGTTCAGTCGTTCTTTTAATCAAAAGAATTCACTAACTCACTTCGCTCGTTCCTTTAATCAAAAGAATTCACTAAATCACTTCGCTCGTTCCTTTAATCAAAAGAATTCGCTACTCACTCAGTTCGGTCGCTCCTTTATTCAAAAGAATTCGCTACTCACTCACTCACTCGCTTCGCTCGTTCGTTCGTTAGTAACAACGTGCATTTGCAAACATTGGCAGTGATGCGTGCAAGTAAGAGAATCACTGAAACTACCACAAACAATTACCCATCTCACCACAAAACATCAAGGACGTTTCAATCCTGCAACATGTGTATGAGATTGTGTATTCTTCACGACCTTTTCGTTAATATAAACTCTTCAAGTAACCTTCCAAAAAAAGCCAAATTCAAAACAAAGAATTACTTTACGCCAATAACGCTCTTTTTAATATTTATACAATGAACGTTGGGTCCAGTACAAGAAGAGATTTTTCGTTTGCCGAATCAGTCATGGAACAAGCTGAACAAAAGACTTTGGATATCAAGGACCAAGGAGAAGAGGATTTATCCCTTGCAAAGAGCCATACACCTTCTTCAAGATATCTGCTGAATCGTACCAATTCCATGATATCAACAACAAGTAGTGATTTCCGCGGGTTTCAACCTCCCAAAGCTCCAGAGAGCCCAAGATTACAAGATGAAGATGATACGCCTGTTCTTGGTAATTTCCCATCAAACCAACTTTCAAATACACCAATTCCATCTTTAAAACCCGATTCAAATGAGGTTTTAGGAAATTCACCCCAACATTCATCTAACGTTATTCCTCAGAAATTACCTCCAAATCTACCCAGTGTACCCAGTGTACCTCAACGTCCACAGAATTATCAAACTCACAGGCCTCAAAAGTCATATTCTTCACAACAATCATACCAATCTCTGGGACGCACAGAACACCCAAGGCCACCCAAAAGAGACTCGTATACCTCTCTGTTTTCAGACTACCTGGCCCATGTGGATCATGTGGACGACTTGGGTGCAATTGGAGGAAGTGTAAAATTGGTCAACCAAATACGTGACGATGATGTAACAAGTGAGGTTTCATCGGTAGCGTTCCATAGATTGCCAACTCAAGATACCTTCAAAACATCTCAAAAAGCAGCAGTGCCCCCAGATGTTTCATATAGTACGGATATCGAGGCCCCAGTTCCTTCAAGGTCCCCAAATAGACCTCTGCTGAAAGTTTTCCAAACCCCAGAAAAGACGACTTCGAAAAGATTATCAATTCAAGAAGATTTAAGTGAATTGATGAAATTGAGTAAAAATAAAGAAACAAGGCAATCCACCTCGCAAATGGGATCGCCTGACTTGACGAGTGAAGCCCCTCTTGCACTTTTGGTTGATGAACATGGTACCAATACCCAAAAAGGTATTTTTGACCCCGGAAGTAGATCTAGTCAAAAGGGTTCATTTCAAGAGTCTTCATTTTCCAAAAGAAATTCCGTTTATGATTCGCCATCTAAGAGAGGATCAATTGTGGATTCTAAAAGAGGGTCAATTGTGGATTCCAAAAGGGGGTCAGTTGTGGATTCCAAAAGAGGGTCAACTATTGAAACTTCATCATCTAGAAGAGATTCTGCTATTGAATCATCATCATCTAAAAGAGGTTCAGTAAATGATTCTTCAACATCTAAAAGAGGTTCTGTGAATGATTCTTCAACATCTAAAAGAGCTAACAAAGATTTGTCAGATATCGATTCATCTGATTTTCAAGAACACTCAAAAGAAACAAAAGGTGAATCACTTGATCACCGTACACTGGAAGATTCTGCCGAAAATACCATAAGCACCACAGCAATCTTAGAAGGTCATAGTGAAGACCACCGTAGACCTTCCACAGTATTAACAGGTGCCACTACCCATCATTCACCAGCTTTAAATGACGATGATTATTACGATATTGGACCACCTGAACTTATGCACAAACCATCAAAGCACAGAAAATCAATAAGAAGAAAAAGTAAACGAACGAGTGAACTTAAACCATTCACCTACTCCACTTTAATCAACTTGCTCGAATCAATGAATGGTACCATCATTGGTGAAGAATTTAATAAACTCAACTTACCAATAAAGGAAAAGCAGTTGATTGAAAAAATAGTGGACTCATTATCAAGACTCACTCTGGACATGGTTATTGATGAGCATAGATATGATATAGGAATACAGCGTTTGGAAAAGGCCTTGCGCGCTCTTGAAGGGTTCAACTAATTGCATGTGGATTCAAGATAATAATGTGATGGTTTTATAGAATGTATAATGGAGGATTAACATCTTCAATACAGATTGTTTGAAAATTTTATGATTAGTTAATACAAGAAATATAAAGTTGACAGTACAATACAAGAATTATAAAGTTAACAGTGGCAATACAAGAAATATAAAGCTAACAGTCAATACAAGAAATATAAAGCTAACGGTAACAACACAAGTAAATGGGTGATTCTCAATCGAAACAACACGTGAGTGCAGTGGGGCTCGATCAGTTGCAATTATTTTTCTGGGGTGATATCTCGCTCAGTACATGTTAAAGTATATATTATGTGCTGGATTAGGTTTTAAGGTATGCAATAAATAATCACTGTTAAAAATCAGGTTAGGCAAATGAATAGCAAGAAAAATTCAATGTCATGTTGTGTAGGTTACTGATGTGGCTGTGAATTTTCTGATACTGCAATTTACTAAATAGTTATTGGTATGGCAAGTTTGTATTCTCACGTATATCGTACCAACGCATGACTTACTTGGCATTCTCTTGATGTGTTGTATCTCACAAAATTTATTGGATTCATCAGACCACGTTGGTTCTTCGCACTAGTGCTCTTTGAGATAAGCCACAAAACACTTGCTTATACGAATCATTGCCTCCTCAATCATCAGAGGCTCAACCAAGAAATCATGGTTCAATTTAATAAGCTTATTTGAAGATTGCTCCAAGCTATTAATTTCTTTAAATATCAATTCAAACAACTCTTTATACTTCAAGTTCTTTGTATTGAAATTATCCTTCAAAGACACCTTAATTAACATGTGTTCAGCATTTGATGCAAACTTGTTCTGTCTTGATGAGAGACTCACTAGAATCTTGTCTTTCAAGATTTTCTTTGGATTGGAAGGCATTGGATAACTAATGTGATAGATAAATTGGAACAAGTTCAAGTTGGCAACTTTTGCATCAAAGTTTATTTTACCCAAGCCATTTGGAAGTTTGAGAGAAAATTCTTGCGTCAACAAGCTTTTGATCGTTCTAGCCGATCTTATTATAGGGGTGACTTCTTTTAAATATCTGAGCATTCCAGTAATAGGAGCTTCGCTTTTGTAATCTCCCAAATATCCATTCAAAAAATGTGTTAAAAGATTTATTAGATTATCTTTACAATCATTTTTGGTCTCTAATTTAACGACACCCGAATCTGGTAATTGAATCAGTAATTGATCCAAATTTTCATCAATACGAACAGTGATTTCGTTGAAGGAACTGCTTGAAATTTCAATTTTGTTCTTACCTAATTGATCCAAAATTGTGATTAATTTACAAAGCTTTTCCAAATTGATAAAAATTTTACCTAGTAAATTTGACTTTATGGGTGACTTTTCTTCATCTTCTATTGATGTTGTGAAATTAATTTGTTCCAATATAATGAAAGTTTCATTAGCTTTATCAATTTTCAAATCAAGTTTTTCAAACTGATGCTGATTCATTGGTAAATTTCTTAATTTTCCGAAAAGGAACAAATTCATGTTAGTTTTATTACCATAATTAACTAATTCCACTTTTAAGAAAAGTGAATTTGCTGAATTTGAAAGAGGTAGAAGATGATCATTGTATAATACAAGTATTGATTGGTAAGTTACACTTCCAATCTTCTTTTCTGTCATTGGTTCCTCTATATTTAATTTTTTTAGTAGTGATAAGGAGTCAGTAACTTTTATGAATCGAATATTTCTCGATTCTAGCTCTTCCAAAATCATATGATCAACTATCATGTTCAGGCATTTTGTTGATAAAGATAAGAAAAATTCATAAGTCAATTGAGTTGGATCCACTGAGGAAGAATCATTAAATTTAAGTTGATTTATCCATTGAATTTTCCATTCTCCATTCACACTCTTTATCCGAGCAACCCACCAATGAGTTGAGTTTGAGAATCCTGTCATTAAGTTTATTAAAAACCACAGCGAAAGCCAGCTTTTACGACGATAGAATCTGATTTTGTTTTGTTTTTTGTCTAGTTTTGTTCCTCCCTCGCCTTGTTGTTGTTGTAAGGTTGATTCATTATTAGTATGAGCCAATTTTAATTGTTCATTATCACCCAAACGAATAATATCGTTTGAGATCCATCCTGTGGTGACCAACCGACTATTTATTTCTTTGTTGAATGTTTCCAATTGTAATTGTACCAACGATTCAACAACCGAACTCACCATTTCTTTTTCACTTATAAAAGCTTTGTTGGAGCAAGGTGAGTTCAACTTTTTAATAAATTGATTCTGTATTGGGGTTGGGTCCACAAAAAAGAAGAATCCAGTTGCTGGATTAATTGAAAAAATTGACAGTTTATTTGGTGATAAATTTATAACGAGTTGGTTTGGAGTTAAAAGATTATAAGAATGACTAGGAAGACATTTAGAAATCTTTAAGATTAACATATCCATGTGCTTATTGATTATCAAATTCAATATGAAATCAACATTTAAATCCAGAACTTCACTTAAAAGACCTAAATTTTCTGTTGATTGATATCGACCATTTTTAAACCATCTAAAATTAATATTGTACAGCTTGTCAATTCCAATTTCAATAAATGATTTCCAATTCTTCAGTAAATAATGATTTGACCAATAATTAATAATAATTAACAGTTTACCATTTTTTTGATACGAAAATTGTATGCTATTTCGCCACTTTGTATTAAGGGTAAGCTGTCGTAATTGTTTCGCAATCAAGTATAATTTGAACAGAATAGAGTATTTATGCAAAAGTTCATAAAGACCATGAAGTCCTTGTGATAGTAAAGCTAAATTTGCTTGATTTTCTAAATTTGCATGAGACAGTTTTGGTAAAGTTGTTGAAGCTTCATGTGAACTTGAAGTATTTGTTATAATTAAAGTTTCAGGATTCATTCCAAACAAAAATTTAAAATCAACAAAATAAAATGGTGAAATTGATTTATCATCTGTATCTTCATTTTGTTCCACAATTATATCATTAGCAACTGTTATTGCAACTTCGAATTCATTAGGAATCAGGAAGATGGCTCTACCATTTTTGATGACATAATTATTGGTGAACCGTTCAGGTAAATCTGCAAGTGCTAATCTTGTCATTAAAACCAAATTTAAATCTTGCAATACTTGTAAAGTTTTCTCTGGAGATATTGGTTTTGATTTTATGAAATTATACAGTGGGAGTTGAGGTCTACTTTTAAAAAGAACTTCCAAACTAGTGATAAGATCTGGATTTGGAAGTTTTGCACCTGTGAATCCGTTTAAAGCATTTAATTCAAATCCTAGCTGTTCAAAATGAAGCTCTTGAATACGGAGCCAATTAAGTAAATCAATGAATTTTCCAACATCTTTACTATTGGTGGCCCATTTTACCAAAGTATAAATCTTCACAAAGTTCTCTCGAAGCTCAATTATAAGCTTTAGAAACTTTTTCTTCCGTATATGATCGGGGTCATGAACCGACGAAGCAAGGTTTTCAATCAAGGTCACAATCTGTTTATATGCATCTTGCGTGTAAAACTTGAGGATGTTCAGCAATGGAAGGATATTATTGGTAATGTGTGGTATCTCAGGTACCTTCGTTACCTTCCCATTCGAGTGTCCGTTCGCCAACATTAGATGACACTACTGTGAATCACTTGATGGATTATTGCTTGAATTTTGTTTGTCGTGCGAAGTGGAAACGATTTGGAATGAATGGCGGGGATTCGATCACTTTTTCCTGTAGGACGATGTAGGGCCTACAATGCAAGTTAAGTATGCGTTTAATCGGGGAGGTAATAATGTTCTAATGAGTTCATCCTTGGTTTTTAAAGAAAGTTTTATGAGAATGATTTGTACTTGCCATTAGAAAAATATTTAGCGAGAATATGTGGTGTTTGGAGAGAAATTCCGTCAACAATTAATGGGAACAAATCACCGAGAATTATAGCGATTTTAGATGTAGACTGTTATGTACATCAAATATCACTGTATCTATTTATCTAGACTGCAAAGAGGTGTTATTTAGGGTATAAAGAGTGTGTGATGGTTTATAATTTCTGAAAATTAATGATGGTTATTGATGATGGACATGTGTGATTTTTTTCCAGAATGCAAAATCCAGCGAGGCTAATCAATTGGAACCTCTGCATGGTGAGATGTTAGGTTACATCAATTTCCTAGAAGCCAAAGAAGAATGTAACAACTGAATAGCGATCTTTTGATTTGAAAGGAATTTATAAAGTCATTATTGTAATGGGTGAATGTGAATTGTGATTTGAATTTGATTTCTATGATTGAATACCGGTTTAAATGTGTATACTATTATGCGTACCTAAATATTGCAAATAACCTGGACTCACTAATTACAATGCAAAAGTATTTGATTCATCTTAAGAATTTTGTCTATTCAATTTATAAGATGAGGACTGTAACCCAGCAAAAAGTATTGAAATTGTGTTGAAAGTTCAACTCGCTGGAACTAACCTCTAAAGACCCGTTGTTAGGTTGAGCATACTTCGGCCAAACATAACACCCGTACACCTGAAACTAACTTTCTTACTCGTTCATTCGTTTAACGTGCAAAACGGGCAAAGGCCGTATTCAGAGCGAGGTTTAGTATTGCTAATCAACAAACCAATCTCACCATTTAAACTTGAATTGACCAAGATAATCGAAGCATACATTTAAAGCTCTTGAAAAGTTCTGTTGATTTGGTGTAACTCTACATTTTCATAAATTCTTTAAGTTATAGTTGAAACAAAAAATCACAGACTTGAAACCGAATGGTAACACGTTGAATGTCAGACACTCTTGAACACATACAACTGGTCATGGCGGAGAAGAAAAGCTCAACATTTACTCTTGCACAATAAAGCATCAAAACTAGTCCACACCAACACAATGCAAAAAGAGGGGGATTACCCCAAACGTCAATTCTATTACCTTTGTCAACTTGCATGAATCTGAAATTGAAAATACCACCCAAATATATTAATCCTAACATTTCATGACCATAATACAAAAAGGGTCTTATAATTCTCTAGTTGTGTTTATTGCTTTGGAAATTCTCAAATTGCACTTGACGAACGAACGAACGGACGAGCGAACGAAAGAACGAATGAACGAATGAACGAATGAACGAATGAACGAATGAACGAATGAACGAATGAACGAATGAACGAA
>JAKUAJ010000294.1:0-22864 GCA_030562865.1 Kodamaea lidongshanica (nom. inval.) | reverse complement strand
CAAGCTTTAGAACTTAACTGATGTTTATTGGGATGAAATATACCTCTTTATATAGTTTCTCGTATCTGTTTAAAGGGGTAATTAGTATACCTCGTATGATCTTCATTCCAGAATTACGAATCTGTGTAATTCAACCAATAACCTAGTTTTTGTGTGTTTCTCGTAATTCACATCTGATGTGGTACAGCAGCTGTGGAGGAACGTATCCTTAACCTAACACAAATTATATTGATCATTAAAGTGTTTAGCTAAGCTACTTTGTAATTTACTTATTCATTAGCTAAGGAGTATGACTAAAAGTGATTGTGAAATCAACAGAATACACTACTCACTCACTCGCTTCGCTTCGCTCGTGAGTGAGTAGCCAATTTTTTGATGCAGAAAAACCGGCAACAGCGAGAGCAATAAGAGTGACTGGGTTTATTATAGTAGATTTGAGTGTTGTTGGTGGTGTTGGTGGTGTTGTTGGTGATGTTCTTGTTGTTTGATGATGAAAACCATAGAACTCAGCTCCATTTATATATCAATCATTTGCGTAGTGTTTACCAAGCATAGATCAAACACCTCTTTGGGAAGCTGCAAAATTGTCCAGATCTTTTACAAACTAATGATAGTGACACAGATGTGGGAGAGCTATTTTACACAACCAAATGTATAGACCAACAGACGAATACAGATTATATAAATGAATCTTCGCTCACTCACTCACTCCCTCACTCACTCACTCACTCACTCACTCACTCACTCACTCACTCCCTCACTCACTCACTCACTCACTCCCTCACTCGCTCGTTCGTACATAGCCTGCCTAATTGCTGCACAAGAATCCTCATAAGATTCTAGCCTATTAGCCTGTGTTGGCTGATAATTACATTTACAATGGGCATAAAACAACTATAGCTTATAGGTATCCAAAGACCCGTAACGCTAAGCTGAAGTGAGTCAAATCAAGTGCTTTACAAGTTATCAGTTTACACGAACGAGCGAAGCGAGTGAGTTAGTAGCGAATTTTTTATTTGACTACAATCTCTATGATTTCAATACTATCTCTTAATCATCAATCTTGAAGAACCTAGAACTCTGATCAATTCTCTCCGTACATTTTTTTGTATATTCATCATCTTGGGCCAAGACGTATCGTTCCTGGCCAAGACGAGTCGCTCCTAGGCCAAGACGTATCACTCCTGGGCCAAGACATGAAGCTCCTGGGGCCAAGAAATGGCACTCCTGGGGAATTCTCAACTTGTTAATAACCTTTGGCTATAAAATTGTTTGGTAGTCACCCTTGGCACACACCTGGAAATCACCTGGCAATCACCTGGCAATCACCTGGCAATCACCTGGCAATCACCCTTGGCAATCACATATCTAGTAAAACACACTCCACGCTTAACCTCTTTACTATTAAATATCAAACCAGTGCTTTGCTTTATAAAAACACTTGGTACGACATGACATTGGTTTGTATAAGGGGTAAAGCAGCGTCATGATGGATGTGCTTGCGAAATCAAAACCATTGTGTGACTGAAACCATGAAAACATACTAAGAATAGTAGTTTTTAACAATACTAAGAATCTAAAGCTTTATAAACCAACTATCAATCTGTAAGAGAATTGGCCTACATTTTCTCATCCAAGAACACTGTCAAGTCACTTCGCTCATGTGCTGCTTCGCAGCAATTTATTCGGTGCACTCACAAGCAAAAACAAATGCTCCAGGAGGGGTTTGAACCCACGACCGTCGCGTTCCTCACACGACCGTGACTTTGGCATAACCAAATCGTAAATCAGCTATAAGCACGAAGCGCTAACCTCTGCGCCACTGGAGCTTTGTTGAGAAAAATTTCATTTCAGAGTGATATTATATGCTGTGAAACGTTCATAATACGACTGCTATGAATTAATAGTATTCGAGCATGATTATTGTTTTTGATAAGGAGCTTAGAAAGAATCACATATGTGACATAGACACATCAATGTGTATTATACTTGTAGGTTTGTCAATCACTATATATGCTGACGATATGAATCAGAATCCGATAACTGGTGATTGCTCAGATAGAAGTTTTATGTCAAACATTTAAACACTCACATCCCTATCCATAAACAATTTGGTACCCAATGTATTTTCGCCATAACACACACACACACACACACGCACACACAACTTCCAGTTTACACATCCATTCTCTAAATATCATTCGGATTTTATCAAAAATCAACAGAAATTGAAATCTACTCGGTAAAATGAAACTGTAATCCACACATAATCTCTGAATTGCACACACTGAAAGCACTGAAAGGAAAGTCACTACAACTAGCGATGAATATAATCCTCTAAATGCACTACAATTGACTGCGAATTCACTACAATTGACTGGGGGGAACTCGTAATCCTTAAACTCAAGCACTAAAACCACAAGATTCATCACACGCAACAGACAAAACAGGTGATGTTTGCTACACTTTTCATAAGGTGTGCTATGACCAAAGTTACTCTGTCATCCAAAGTCAGACATTTTATGGAACCAATCACATATTGCATGTGGATATACCTATTTAATGTCATATATAAATTTGATATAGATATAAATGTCATACAAATATCATATACACAACTGATCGCGTGAGTGAGAACAAACGAGCGAAGCGAGTTTGTTAGTGAGTGAGTGAGTGAGTGAGTGAGTGGGTGAGTGGGTGAGTGGGTGAGTGCGAGAGTTTGAGTGAGTGAGTGAGTGGGTGAGTGCGAGAGTTTGAGTGAGTGGGTGAGTGAGTGCGTGGGTGAGTGGTTGAGTGCGTGGGTGAGAACAAACTCGCTTCGCTCGTTTGTTAGAGTATCTCCTATCACCTATATGTTTGAACCCCATATTCTATCCAAATGGATAGAGACACAATCTAAATCAATTCAAGGTGAAGAATTAAAACAGAGCATTTAAATTCCAGCTACATTCTTTAGCAGTTTGGAAGTGAAGCATACACTGCTTTGGAAATGTCTTTTCTGAAAATGGTCAAGGCGAAGCGACTCAATAAAGATGGCACACCAAAGAGTACAAGTCACAATAAGTGTTTGTCGTCTTTCTTTTCGCACTTTTACGGCTGTTTAAATGGGTATTTAAGGCTTTTCATGGGAAGTATTCATCATACTGTGTATATGTCATACCGTAAAGATGTCATACCGCATATATGTCATACTGTATATATGTCATACTGTATATATTTCATACCGCATACATATCTTATAAGCATAGTACTATAAAAGTTTATGTTTGATTTATTCAGTACAATATATGTGTATTGCCGTACTTTAGTTTATTAGGCTGATTGAACGAGTGAGTGAGACGTTGACTCAAGCACAAGATTCATCGATATTGTAATGGTAATAATTAGCTACGATAATTACCACAACCAATAGCCACCACTTGCCACCACTAGCTTTGACCATTAGCTTTGCACTCACATTTGCAACAATTGATCACCATTGGGAAAATTGGGTGGTGATTTTCCATTAGGTGACCACTATCAATCATTGGTTAATCATCATTGGGTGGTTTGAAACAGTTTAAACCAACTGGAGTTGCAGCTAAAAATGTACTTTAAAGGTAATGCCCGCAGAATCGCCAGTCACATTACGCAGGCACGCAGGCACGCAGGCACTCACTCACTCACTCACTCAGTCACGCAGTCACTCAGTCACGCAGTCACTCAAGCAGTCAAGCAGTCACTCACTAACAAACTCGCTTCGCTCGTTTGTTCTCACTCACTTACGCACTAACGACAAGTTGCAAAAATCACAATACAATAAGAGATGTGAGCAAAGATCAAGCACACGCAACTGGTCCACCTCGTATTCAATGTTTGAGTAAAGTTTGGCAAATTAAAGCAATATTCAGGCATCTTTTAATAACCAAGGAGATATATTCAACTTGGTTAGTTCTTTGGAAAGCAATTGGAATGCCCCAACATTATGGTACTTTTGAGATACTATAGAGTAAATCACAACCAAAGGCTGCTTGGCCTATAATCTCATTTGAAGGCGAGTTTGTGAGTTTTTGAGTGATTGGTGGGTACGTAGGTTCTTGAGTATGTTAGTGCAAATTATTGACAAAAAAATGGACGAGTCAGGAATCGAACCCGAGACCTTACCCATGCTAAGGGTACGCGCTACCAACTACGCCACACGCCCAATTGATACTCTCCAAAAAATGCGGAGTTTCATCTCGTCCAAATGAATGAAGGAGTTGACCTATATGGTCTCAATAACCTATCGCCTTTGATGGTTGAGAATATGATTGACTATTTGCACTATATTCATGATTTCAATATGTTAACTATACACGATCAATGATATTATCATTCTTTGTTGTTCATGACTTCTGTTTCTCTTTCTTGAGCTTACTCTGCTATCTGGTACACCTTCATACCCACAAGTAAGTTTGCTCATATCTATATTTGATTCCTTATTGATAAGTAGCTAATTTCACAAATTTCAGTTGCTTGTGCTGTAACGTATGACTAGAGTTCTCATTACGAGCAAAGCAATTTTATGAGGACAAGGACATTGTCTTTGCTAACAACAGTAGACCTCGGGTGCGGAGGTGGATGATGTGGTTATGTTTTCTGGTTTCGAAGCACAGTCGCACACTCCAAGCTCAGTCGCATACTCCAAGCATACTCGCACACTCCAAGCATACTCGGACACTCCAAGCATACTCGCACACTCCAAGCATACTCGCACACTCCAAGCATACTCGCACACTCGCACACACCTTTGCAGCACTGATTGAGATGTATCATATAGATAATTAGTAAATGTTGATGTGATAGTTGAGGAGACAAGTAAAGGTGATCTCTGAGGAGATTTGAGATGATATGATGTGGATGTTGAAAGAATTAGCAGTAAATGATAAACGTCTTGATATCAAAAGAATTTGAGTGTCTGTTAGCTGTTTGTTAGCTGTTTGTTAGCTGTTTGTTAGCTGTTTGTTCGCACCATACTCACTCACTCCTTCGCTCGTTAGGTCTCAAAAACAGCACTGGTGTTTGCGCACTCAGTTACGCATGGCAGTGAGTAGTTCATTGATAAATTCAATATGAAATCATGAAATGTACTATTAAAGATATGATTTATCAGACATATTCAAATCATGGACATAACGACCCGTACCGCAATAATGTAACAAACCAGGTAATCACTACCAAACATTCGCAGCAGTATTAAGGAGTATGAGTATCAAATAGTAGAGAATGTTTTGGTTTGACTATGGGTCAATTTCTTTGATGGGTCTTTTAAGGTTACATTGTGAAGCGAGTGAGCAAGTGAACTACACTGTGAACTGCAGCCTCCAGCGAATGAGCGTAGCGAGTGAGTGAGTTTGAGTGCGTACTTTAATCGTAGGGCCAGTGGCCACCTTTATTCTCTTTTCGCAGCCTTCAAAGGGGGCCACCTTTAGACAAATAGTGTGAGTGAGATAATGTGAGTGAGATAATGTGAGTGAGATGATGTGAGTGAGATAATGTGAGTGAGAGTATAGTATGACAAGATCACTATGACATTCTTGTATAGTATGACAGCAAATACGGTTTCTTGTATAGTATATTTCTGCCTTTATATCATTGCTGTCTACTTGTATATAAAACACAAGGGAGGGACCTTTGGGAAAACCACCAACAAGCGATAAGGGGATAAACATCAAATGAGTTAATCACGAGTAATCACTGTTGATGATTAGAACATTTTGATAATCATCTTTTAAAGGCTGTGTATACTGGTGAGATCACCATGACACGATATTATATGAATAGTGAATAAAGAGTGTTGAAATAAAGAGTATATCATAAGAGTGTATTGATATCATACTCAAATGATAGCTTTTGGTATTGACATCATACATCTTTCAAATCAGATGAATTCGCTACTCACTCACTCCGCTCGTTCATTGTTTTGTCATTTGTTCATTTCACCTTTATATGTTGGTATGAAAATTACTCATTTTCAAGAATAGAGTAAAATTGAGAACGCAAAGGTTATACATAGTTTGGGAGCGAACGAACGAGCGAACGAACGAGCGAAGCGAGTTCATGAGTGAGTTCATGAGCTCGTTTGCTCGGTCGTTTGTTTGTTCGTGTCAACGAAGACGTGATTGAGTATGCCACCTTATAGTGACAAGCGATATTAAGGCATACGTTGATAGGAGTGAAGATCGTCCTGTTATCATGGATTAGCTGTCAGGAATTGACTATATTGAGTGAGCAAACGAGTTTAACAGTTTAATGAAAAGCCACAATCAGAAGAGTTTGGTAATCTATTGAATGAGCCAAGCTCACCCATTTAGGCACGCACTAACAAAGGAGCGAAGCGAGTTTGTCGAATCAATGAGTATGTCACTCATGCAGTCACCTTCGCTCGTTTGTCGAATCAATGAGTATGTCACTCATGCAGTCACCTTCGCTCGTTTGTCGAATCAATGAGTATGTCACTCATGCAGTCACCTTCGCTCGTTTGTCGAATCGATGAGTATGTCACTCATCCAGTCACCTTCGCTCGTTTGTCAAATCAATGAGTATGTCACTCATGCAGTCACTCAAAAGTTCGCACTCTTACACTCTTACTCACTCAAACAAACGACCAAAGTGAGTATGCGAGTGAGTGAGTAACTAATCTTTTGAGTATGTAAGTAGCGAATCTTTAAACACGAAATCTATCATTTCTTCTATGAGTTCTATCCCTATCATCTCCATCAGTCACCTCAATTATGTAACAAACCTTTATAGACACATGAAAGTCGCTTCGCTCAAGTACATTGAGAGCATCCTGTATGTTGTTTGTATTTATTGATTATTCGTTTGGGATGGTACGATGGGTAAGCGGGCAGTTTCAAAGTGTTTAGTATGGCTGTGAGTTCTAGTATGTGAGTTCTAGTATGTGAGTCTATAGTATGTGGGTTCTAGTATGTGGGTTCTAGTATGCGAGTCTATAGTATGTTTCTATAGTATGTGAGTCTATAGTATGTGAGTCTATAGTATGTGAGTTCTAGTATGTGAGTCTATAGTATGTGGGTTCTAGTATGTGGGTTCTAGTATGCGAGTCTATAGTATGTTTCAATAGTATGCGAGTCTATAGTATGTAAGTCTATAGTATGATTGAATGTTCTTGTATAGAATACCCACAATAATAATACTCGTTCGCTTTGCTCACTCGTTCTTGTTTGTTCGCTTTGCTCACTCGTTCTTGTTTGTTCGCTCACTCGTTATTTGTTCGCCCTTGCTCATTTCTCGTTCGCTTCGCTCACTCGATCACTCGCACACTCGCTCTCGTCATGCTTCGTCCATTGACCCTACAAAACCTACGCTATTCAAGCCAGGTAACCAGTTTAACCTCCTTGGAAACCACCCCCCTCATCCAACCCTCAATCACATCCTTAGGATCCCCTCCAAGAGTCATTTCAATCACAACCCCACCAAGTGTCGCTGTTCATCTCCGTAAAGGGTCCCTCTTGGCTCTTCAATCAAACACCCCAATTCAAACCTCAACAACGTTTGTATACCCTTGGAAAAGTCTCCTCTATGGAAACTACGCTAGTGCTTACACCAAAATCATTGCAACCTCCCAATTCACTCTCATGGCCGGAGCCTTACCAAACTCATCCTTCCAAATCGTCAACGTGGATGGGTCACATGATTGGGCCATTTTCAACAGATCCGCTTTACATGTTTTTACAGGTAATTCTTTACATGTCCACATGTATAAGCTGCCTCAGATAGTGAGTAGACAATTGGCAAAACAACTCAAGTTGAAAGCTTTACATCCTTCAGGGTTATTCTCTTGGTACAAATCGGGGTATACCCTCGTTTCGGGCCGAGGTCAAATTGGTTTGGTTGGTTCAGGAATGGTTGAAAGTGTGGATGTTCCAAATGGGGAACAATTAATGGTGAATAAAAGTCACTTGTTGGCTATTTCTATTAACGGGGCTCTGGACTTGGCCAATGGTGTCTATAAACATTTGCATAAAGTGGATCCTTTTGTTCCTCCTAAAGTGATTCTGTTTTCAGAGGTAACACTGCAAGGTTCACTTTGGGGGAAGATTTGGATGTTTATGGGAGCTTTAAGAGCTTGGGGAGGTTATTTATGGCTGTTTGGGGGGTTTTGGATCAGGAGGGTTTTGGGGGATGAGTTTGTGAATGTGGTTGGGCCGAGGAGGGTGATTTTACAGACCACGAAATAACTCACGAAATAACTCACGAGCGTAGCGAGTGAGTTATTGGTGTGACTTCAGTCTTTAGTATATTTCTCCACCTCACTTGTCCTCACCAGTTTGTACATTACCAGACTTGAGCTCCTGCAACTTTGAACGAGCAGTATTTATTCCTGTCAAACAATCAATGAACGATATCATAATCTATCCTGTACTTACAATACACATGTAATGTGTATGAATGTCAAATGTATATTATATATAAATGTATATATTGTTGGGGTTAATCGCGAAGCGAGTGAGTTAGTGGGTGACAAAATCTGAGTGAGACGTATGTGTGAGTGAGATGTGGGTGTGAGTGAGACGTTTGGTGAGACGTGGGTCTGAGCGAGACGTGTGTCTGAGTGAGACGTATGTCTGAGTGGGTGATATATGCACGAGTGGGTAACTAACATCTATGATTTGAACATTAATTTGTATGATTGAGCACAATAATTGTCTGGAGGTGAGTTATTCTAACAAGCTTATATTAATAAAATGATATCATGTTATAACTCACTCAAAGATATGCTACTAACGCACGAACTCACACAATCACTCAAATAATCGTTCACTCAATCACGCACTCACTCAGACTCACGCACTCACTCACACAATCACTCAATCACGCACTCACTCAGACTCTCGCACGAACTCACTCACTCACACAATCACTCAAATACTCGTTCACTCAATCACGCACTCACTCAGACTCACGCACTCACGCACTCACTCACTCACTCACCTGTATTGATCCTCTCCTACCCACGACAACCCTGGAAAGTATGGCTTAGATTTATTAACCATGTCACCATCTCCACCATGAGAATATACTCTGTATCTCTGTATAAAATTATGCACCATTCCCAACTGCATTGCAACCAAAAGTATCTGCAAGCAGCTTATACAACTTGTCATGTCGGTTCGCAGCAGCTTATACAACTTGTCACGTCAGTTCGCAGCAGCTTATACAACTTGTCATGTCGGTTCGCAGCAGCTTATACAACTTGTCATGTCAGTTCGCAGCAGCTTATACAACTTGTCATGTCGGTTCGCAGCAGCTTATACAACTTGTCATGTCAGTTCGCAGCAGCTTATACAACTTGTCATGTCAGTTCGCAGCAGCTTATACAACTTGTCATGTCGGTTTGCAGCAGCTTATACAACTTATCATGTCGGTTCGCAGCAGTTTATACAGTGAGATCGTGAGTGACGAGTGACGAGTGAGTATCACTCATAGTACTGCTTCGCAGCACTATTCGTATATGTCAACTAGTTGACCCTTGTTTCAGGATTTCGACGTTGATGGTGAGACTGCTGCGGGAGGCAGATTATTTGTTAACAGTGAGTAGATGATTTTTGTTTCAAAGATACCACCATGTAACCAATTTACGAACTCAAACACTCACGAATTCACGCATCAACCTTTAGATGATGGATGTTTGGAATGTTGTAGTTGTGGTTAGTTGGTGGTTTGGGGGATTACCAAACGAGCGAAGCGATTAGAGGGCGAGTGAATTTATGAGCTTTCATTTGAATGTGCTCATTTGAATGTGCTCATATGAATCTAATCATATGAATCTAATCATTTGAATCTACTCATTTGAATCCACTCATTTGAATCCACTCATTTGAATCCACTCATTTGATTTCCTATTGTATTTGAATTTGTTCATTTGAATCTGCTATTTGATTTAAAATTCAAAATTACTATAGAACTTTAAGCCAAGCTTATTAAGCTGATGCCTTGAGAAACCTAAAAATCTTGAACAAGACAGATACAAAGATTATTGGTATCAACACCGAGCGAACGAGCGAACGAGCGAAGCGAGTGAGTGAGTGAGTGAGTGAGTGCGAACATCTGAGTGCGTAAGTGAGTGTGAACATCTGAGTGCGTAAGTGAGTGCGTAAGTGAGTGCGAAGTGAGTGCGTGAGTGAGTATACTGAGAGTAACCTTGTGAAATTTATAGCTTTAAAGATTATACTAATGAATTCAAACAAGTGCCAACCTGTTGGTGATTTCTTGTTCTTGTGAGTGAATAACTACAACTTCTCTCCTTGATTGAAGCTGAATGTGCCTTAAAGTTGTATTTATGCATGCACCGATTGTCGTTATGCTGTAGTTGATGGGTTGAGGCTTTTGAGCTACATGATTTATCGCTTTGCAATAGGAGTTATGAAGTGATATTTATTGTGAAGTGAACTTTGGAAATGCTCACTGAATAGTGCTGCGAGGCAGTACTATTAGTGCGTGATACTCACTCGTCACTCGTCACTCACTCAAAGAATTCGCTACTCACTCGTCACTCGTCACTCACTCAAAGAATTCGCTACTCACTCGTCACTCGTCACTCACTCAAAGAATTCGCTACTCACTCGTCACTCGTCACTCACTCAAAGAATTCGCTACTCACTCGTCACTCGTCACTCACTCAAAGAATTCGCTACTCACTCGTCACTCACTTACTCACTCACTCACTCAAAGAATTCGCTACTCACCATTCACTCACTTCGCTCGTTCGCTCAACCTGCGGTGTCCATCTTTACCCTCAACGAATACTTAAAGAGCTGAATTTCTTCTCTTCTTGTCTCATCCTTACAATCCAAACGATGAACCCAACTGCCCTTTAAACTTTTGCTCTTGCTGCTTCATCTGCCACTTCTATGGCCTCTTTTATTGTTCTTGTTGGGGACAGTGTTGCTCTCCACGGCGGTCAGCGTAACCCTGTACCAGCTCAGGACACAACCTTAACTCAATCTTTGCTGGTTTTCGTGACTTCTTTACATGAACGAACGAACGAGTGAAGCGAGTTAGTTCTAGTTTCGGGGTGATACTATACACTTTGCTCGTTTGTTCTATTTTCGGGGTAATACTATACACTATACCTTTAGGTACGTTTTGTTGAATTCTAAGGATACTACAAGTTAGTGTAATGGAAAAACCTGTGTGTACACTCAAGGCTCTAATGTGCTGTTTTGGTTGAATGAATGTAGGTGAATTTCTGTCAAAGAGTCTTTAAATGAGAATTCAGACCACGGAACTCACGAGCGAAGCGAGTGAGTGAGCGAGTGAGTGAGTGAGTGAGTTCCATTGGATGAAAACGTTAGGAATTCAAACCAAGGGGGGACCCTTGAGAATTGGATGAAAAAGTTAGGAATTCAAACCAAGGGGGGACCCTTGGGAATTGGATGAAAAAGTTGGGAATCCAAACCAAGGGGGGACCCTTGAGAATTGGTTTAATTAGATCAAACCTCTAAAGACCCCAATAATGGAACTAACCTCCCTCACTCAAACTCACGCACTCACTCAAATTCACTCACTCATTAACAAACTCGCTTCGCTCGTTTGTTTTCACCTTAAACGCTCTGTCTCTAATGCCGCCTCTATACATATGAGATCATTCACAACATCGCCTCCATCCCTCGGTTTTGCTCAAAAGGAATACACAAATTAATAGCTGCTACGTACGAAATGACCGAGCCCTAGAGACCATAGACTCGAATATGCATGTTTCCTCAAACAATTCCCGTTCGTATTCTCCCGTTCGTATTCTCCCGTTCGTATTCTCCCGTCATCTAATTAGGGACATGCATGAATGGATTAATGAGATTCCAACTGTCCCTAGAGAAACCACAGCCAAATGAATGGGCTTGCAAGAATCAGCGGGGAAAGCTCACAAACGAGCGAAGCGAGTTTGACATTGTAAAAAGACATGGAGGGTGTAGCATAAGTGGGAGCGCAAGCGAGTTTGTTATTACTCCCTCAATTGTTCTCACTCACTCAATTGTTCTCACTCATTCACTCACTCACTCGCTTCGCACGTTCGCTAGTTCGTGAGTAGTGAATTCTTTTGAATCAACAAACCTACAACATGTGAATTCTTTTGATTTAAAGTACATGATTCAATATAAATTGTTATGATGTCTATAGAAGAATCGCTGATGATTTGCAGCTGTTTTAGATTTTATAAAAGGAACTTACCATTGAAGACCACGAACGAGCGAAGCGAGTTCTTGAGTGATTGTGTGAGTGATTGTGTGAGTGATTGTGTGAGTGCGTGAGTTGGTGAGTGAGTTGGTGAGTTCATGAGTGAGTTCATGAGTAGCGAATTCGATAGACAAACTCGCTTCGCTCGTTTGTGAGTAGCGAAGTTTGACTGAATAACCACTTTTTCTCCCCAACTTGGTGACACCATTAGGTAACCATTATCAATCATTGGTTAATCATCATTGGGTGTTTTATGCACTTATGCACTCTCACTCACTCACGCACTCACTCACGCACTCACTCACTCGCTTCGCTCATTCGTATGTAACCTTGAGCCCCAAAATTCGTCAAAGAAAACCTCTAAAGACCCAATTCATCCCATATACAACTAAAAGACCAAACAAATTTAATTACATGCAAGATCATTTCAGTCTCACTCATTCACTCTCATTCAGTCTCACTCATTCAGTCTCACTCATTCAGTCTCACTCATTCAGTCTCACTCATTCAGTCTCACTCACTTATTCACTCTCACTCACTCACGCACTCGCTTCGCTCGTTCGTTCGCTCGTTCGTTCGCTTCGCTCGTTCGTTCGCTTCGCTCGTTCGTTCGCTCGTTCGTTCGCTCGTTTGTTCGCTCTTTTTAGCAGTCAGGTCTCAAAGCCAGAGTATTCGGATTTCGTTCATTCACAAATTCAGCTTCTTGTGGATTCTTTCAGAATCATCCAGATATCTCAATCGGGTATATGGCAAAATAACACGTTAGTATATGAAGAATATTCAACAAGCTCACCAATCGAAATACACCAAATACGTAATACTAAAGACTCAAACACTTACATGAAAGTAATCTTCAGACCCCGTATCGCAAATCACTCGCAATCTCATGTACTCACGAGCTCACGCACTCACGAACCCACGAACTCATTCACGCACTCAGTCACTCATGCACTCAGTCACTCACTCACTCACTCACTCATGCACTCAGTCACTCAGTCACTCACTCACGCACTCAGTCACTCATGCACTCAGTCACTCAGTCACTCAGTCACTCACGCACTCAGTCACTCATGCACTCAGTCACTCACTCACTCACGCACTCACTCACTCATGCACTCACTCAGTCACTCACGCACTCACGCACTCAGTCACTCAGTCACTCACTCAGTCACGCACTCACGCACTAAAGTCGCTTCGCTCCAGTGCTGCTTCGCAGCAGTTATTGTCAACTTTAAAGTGGCTTCGCTCCAGTGCTGCTTCGCAGCAGTCATTGTCAACGTTAAAGTCGCTTCGCTCCAGTGCTGCTTCTTCAGCGAATGTACTTTGTTTTGAAGCCAATTTACAAATATATGAGAACAAACTATAGTGATTGCATGTCCAAGAAGCTTAGTCTTTGGTTCTGGTTGTAAAACGTGATTTTTAGTTGGTATGCATGGGAGTGAGGGAGTAGTGAAAATGTAACTGGGTGAGTGTGAACGAGCAAAGCGAATGTAACATTTAGTATTCAAGATATTCGTTTGGTGTAGTAATCATTGTCATACTTTTAGTTTAAAAATTAGTATTCATAGAGATCATATTCAAATAATATTTATAGTGGTGCAATGTATATTCGTCCCAGGTCTCACTCAATTGAAATTCTACACATGTACTTATAGTGCTTCTCAGTACTATAAATATTCTACACATACACTCATAGTGCTTCTCAGTACTATGAATATTCTACACATACACTCATAGTGCTTCGCAGTACTATAAATATTCTTCATATCACTCATTCGTTCTGTCATTAAAGCACACGATTAAGGTTATATTACTCACTCAAGTAATTGTTACTCACTCAAAGTGCGTGAGCGCGTGAGTGAGTGAGTGAGTGAGTGAGTGAGTGCGTGAGTGAGTGAGTGAGTGAGTGCGTGAGTGGTGAACTTGATTCGATTGCATTAATAGAGTCAGTAAATATTTGTATCGCTCGTAATATTTCCATCCCTATGACTTTGCATCTGATCGTTAATCACAGCAGATTTATTATGCGGAGATGGTCATTTGTGTGTAATTTACTTTTCATAAACTATCCACCAAAGTGAATAGCGAATAGCGAGAAGTACTACGAATAGTACTGCGAAGCAGTACTATGAGCACATTATATAAACTTATTATGTATAGCATAGTGTATGAACTTTCCATCAATGGTGCTGCGAAAAGTACTGCGAAAGTACTGCGAATACATACTTATCCTGTGTAGTGTAGTGAAACTTATTATGTGAGAAGCACTACTGTACATTATATAAGCCTCTTGTGTATAGTATATTATATAAACTTTTGGTTTAACGCAAAGATACCTTTCACTTTGCATGTTTAAACTGTGTGTATTTGATGAGGTGATGACCAATCACCTGACTGACCATTGCCCAAATTGGAAGCCTGAGCGAACGAATGAATGAACGAACGAAGTGAGTGAGTTCGTGAGTAAGTAAGTGAGTGAGTTCGTGAGTAGCGAATATCTGAGTTCTTTCGTTCAATCGTTCGTTCGTTCATTCATTCGTTCGTTCGTTCGGTCGTGAGTAGCGAACATTTGAGCTCGTGATTGATTGACGTTTTTTTGCACATATAACTCATTTCAGTACATCTTTACTGGCTGAAACTTGATATATAGATGATCAACTTTCATATTTGTAATGCTCTCTAGAGTTGATAAGTCCATCAATGTTCCTCTATGAAATTGGTACCAACACCAGTGAAATATCTAAAATACAATTGTGAAAGCTCTAAACTATTTAGCATTCTAATAAGCTGTGGAGTTTAGCGTTTTCAATACATTTTCAATTCTGTTGTATATAATTAAGCTCTAAAGACCAGTACCGCAACTAAGTACACAGCTAACCCAAGCTACACACACAGCAAACACAAGCTATGCACACAGCTGACCCAAGCTACGCTCCAGTAAAGTGACTTTAATACGAACGAACGAACGAACGAAGTGAGTTCGTGAGTGAGTATGAGTGAGCAGCGAATATTTGAGTTCGTGAGTTTGTGAGTGACGAACGAAGCGAGTGAGTTCGTGAGTTCGTGAGTTCCATTCTTGCGGTACGGGTCTTTAGAGATTTGACACAACGAGTCAGCAAAGTGAGTGAGCATGTCAACTTGTGAGCTTGTCAACTTGTCAGCTTTTCAGAATTGTTCCATCACTCGCTCACTCACTTACTCAAGAACTCACTCGCTTCGCTCGTTGAGTGAGTACGTGAGTGAGTTCATGCGTGAGTTCGTGCGTGAGTAGCGAATTCTTTTGAACGTTTTTGACTTTGAATCAGGTAAAGGTTAGTTCGATGAATAAAAAGGTGTATGGTGTAAGGTACAAGATGTTGTGAGTTGCTATTTTTGTCCACATCACTCACGAACTCAAGAACGAGCGAACTCACGAACGAGCGAACTCAAGAACGAGCGAACTCACGAACGAGCGAACTCGCTCACACTCTCTCACACACGCACGCACTCATGCACTCATGCACTCTCACGCACTCTCACTCACTCACGAACTCACTCACGAACTCACTCACGAACTCACGCATGCACGCACTCACTCACTCACTTCGTTCGTTCGTTCGTTCGTTCGCATAAAGTTGCAATATCTTACAATAGATTGGTCAATCACTGGCCAATAACAAGCAATTACTAACAAATTGTAAAAACCTCGTTTAGAACATGATCAAGAATGAATTAATACGAAAAGAGCCATTTGAAGTATTTTCAGGCAACCCAGGCTAATAGCTATTACGAATGCTATATATTCGGTACGGACCACGAACGAGCGAAGCGAGTGAGTGAGTGAGTGATTGTGTGTGTGTGTGTGAGTGCGTGCGTGAGTGAGTGAGTGAGTAGCGAACTTTGACTGAGTAGCGAACTTTGACTGAGTAGCGAACTTTGACTGAGTAGCGAACTTTGACTGAGTAACCAAGCACTTTGTCTCCGCAACATGGTGACACCATTAGGTAACCATTATCAATCATTGGTTAATCATCATTGGGTGGTTTGCAACAGTTTAAACCAACTTTGATGCAGTTCCAGCTAGTTGTACTTTTAAGTGTAATGCTTGTAGAATCGCACTCACACTTATGCACTCGCACTCACTCAAACTCTCTCACTCACGCACTCTCTCACTCACTCACTCTCTCTCTCTCACTCACTCACTCGCTTAGCTCATTCGTGGGCTCGCGCACTCACCTTTATTGATCCTCCCCTACCCAAGACAACCCTGGAAATGATAACTTAGATTAAACCATGTCACCATCTCCACCATGACAATATACTTTGTATCTCAATTATGCGCCATTCCCAACTGCATTGCAACCAAAAGTATCTACTGCAAATGTACTGCATAGCAAAACGTTTAATGATAAGTTGAGTTTTGTCCAAGTTGTTTAATTGGTTGAGTTGTATTATTGCAGTGCGGGTTTTGTTAGGATGATGGAGATGAAATTTGGAGGTCTTTTGGAGGTGCGGTTGCAGGTGTGGTTGTAGGGGCGGTTGCAGGTGTGGTTGTAGGTGTGGTTGTAGGTGCGGTTGCAGTGGCAGTTGCAGTGGCAGTTGCAGTGGCAGTTGCAGTGGCAGTTGCAGTTGCAGTTGCAGTTGCAGTTGCAGTTGCAGTTGCAGTTGCAGTTGCAGTGGCAGTGGCAGTGGCAGTGGCAGTGGCAGTGGCAGTCGCAGTCGCACTCAGTCGCTCAGTCGCACTCAGTCGCTCTGTCGCACTCAGTCGCTCAGTCGCAGTCGCACTCAGTCGCTCAGTCGCAGTCGCACTCAGTCGCACTCTGTAGCTCTGTCGCTCTCGCACTCATTCGCTTCGCTCATTCACTTCGCTCACCCACTTCGCTCACTCACTTTCCTCACTCACTTCGCTCACTCACTTGCTTTGTCATTACAGTTTGATGATTTTCTCTAGTAAACTTGATTCTCTCTTTAGATAAAACAAAATCAACAACAGATATGAATCAAAGGGTTGAATAGAATGTCGTCCTTATCTTTGCAAAGTGCAAAGGTTCTTATCTGTACTGCTTCGCAGCACAGTGTCTCTACTGCTTCGCAGCACAGACTCGAAAAGTTGCCACTTCGCTGCACAGACTCGAAAAGTCGCCACTCCTAAACTTTATCATTGACAACTTATCCTGCATGTTGACCTGTTTGTAATGACAGTTATCATTGGCTAATGCACTTTTCTTTTTATGTGGACACTAGCAATTATACTAGGGGATTACCTAGTTGGGTATGATATTGCGTAGTGAAGGATATACCCAGACAGAATGTGCGTACAGGATAATAAATTGTCCAGTGTTTCGACTAGAAGACTCCAGGCGTAGCAATGCGTACAGGATAATAAATTGATCTAGTTTTCCGGTGCAAAAACCAGGTGACTCCGGAAAAGAACAATCTCTTGGCTAATTATGAGCTCCAGTCATCCCAGGCGTATTTACGAGGAACAACCAGTGACCATTCCAAGGATACTCTTGTAGGACCAAAGCCCGTGAGTGTGTGTAGCTACGTTACACACGGTATTACATGAAACATTTGCATGGAGTGAATGTGAATATGAGTATTTAGTGGAGTGCTTGTATATAACTAACCTGACCCATACCATATCACTCACTCACCCATACCACAATAATATCACTCACTCGCTCCGCTAAGCCTACACTAGTTTTAATCACACTTTGTTCTTCGTTCCGGTCTCGGAATAATCTTTCGTATTTCAATGGAATGTTGTAGCAAGCAATACGGAAACCACCACCACACATTGCCACGCAAAAATCAAATCCGCCTCTTGGACTTGGAGTGTCGTTTATGCAGACACACGAGCTTATGTGGAGAGAGCGGTACACCTCAGTCAATGATAATGACAAATCCGAGAATTGTCCTGTACGCAAGCACAAGCACAAACATAAGAGTTGATATTGGGAATCATGCACACTCACGAACTCAATCAATCACAGAAGCCCCACTCACGAACGAACGAACTCACGAACTCACGAACTCACGAACTCACGAACGAGCTCACGAACGAACGAGCGAACGAACGAGCTCACGAACGAACGAGCGAACGAACGAGCGAACTCCCGAACTCACTCACGAACTCACTCACGAACTCGCTTCGCTCGTTCGTGAGTTCGTTCGTGAGTTCGTTCGCTCGCTCGTTCTTCTTTTCCGCGCATAACGGCCGGAGATGGCGGACGTGGAATCCGGGCGGCAATTTCCGAACGCCATACAAACTGAAAAAATATCTTGTGGCGAACCTGTATATTAATTATGTATATATTCAAGTATATTCCCATTCATTTTAACACCAAATGACTAATATGCCCACACTCAAGCTGACGGATGGCAAGACCTTAGAGCCCAAAACTTCGCATACACAAACGCTAGAGCCAAAACATGAAGAGGTGAATGAGTCAGCCTTTGTAAAAGAAGACTCAATCATCCCTCAAGCTTCTATTGTACCTATTGACAGCTCCGAAAATGAACCCAACTTGGAAGCAAACAAAAACGACGAGTACTATGAAAGTAACGCTGGAGACGGGTCTAAAGCCTCCGATCACATACTAAGCGGGGCAAAGCTCTACCTTACAGTCTTTAGTTGTGTGGTGGCCATGTTTGTCTCCGCACTCGACCAAACAATCGTTAGTACCATCTTAACAGATGTGGGGAATGAATTTGGAAGCTTCGAGAAAATCGGTTGGTTGACTTCCGGGTACTTACTCCCCATGGCTGCCTTAACTCCGTCGTACGGGAAAATTTCTATTGCATTTGGTCGGAAAGGTGTGATTCTTGCCGGTATAGGGGTATTTGAAGTGGGGTCATTAATTAGTGCTTTAGCAACCTCGATGAATATGTTGATTGGTGGAAGAGTCATTCAAGGTATTGGTGGTGGTGCTATAGTTGCTATGGTATCTGTCATCTTGACTGAATCCGTCCACATGTCCAAACGGTCCCTCATGTTTATTTTCATCGCATTGACGTATGCCATTTCCTCGGTTCTTGGCCCCTTTATTGGTGGAGCTTTGGCTTCCAACGTCACGTGGAGATGGTGTTTTTACATCAACCTCCCCATTGGAGGTGCTGCTGCTCTTTTATTAATCTTTGCATTCAACCCTCCCAAAGTTAAAGGAAATTTGAAACATAAGCTTCTGACCATCGATTACTTGGGAACATTTTTAATCTCAAGTGGGGTCATTTTGGTTTTATTAGCTTTAACTTTGGGTGGCATTGACTTAGCTTGGAACTCTGCCGGAATCATTTGCTTATTTATAATTGGAGGCATTTTGTTGATACTATTCAGCGTTTGGAATTTCAAGTATTCCCGAAATCCAATCATTATTAAGCAATTTGTCACCAATTCCAAGGTGGTTGCCGCTTGTGTCACGGGGACATTCAACTATGGGTTTTTCTTGGTGACATTAATCTATTTGGCTGTATATTTCCAAGTGATTTTCAATAAGTCTCCTTTAGACTCCGGAATCGATTTATTACCTTTTGTCATTGCAGTCACTGTATCTTCAATGATCAATGGGTTTGTGATCCGGAAATTATCCATGGTTAAGCCGACCATGCTTCTTTCTGGGATTTTAGGACCAATTGGAACGGGTTTATTATTATTATTGGATGTTAATTCATCTCAAAGTGCACGGATCGGATTATTGATTATTATTGGAATCTCCATTGGGATTCAATTCCAAAGTGCATTGATCCTGGCTCAATTGGAGGCTCCTAATGACGTGGATGGTCTGATCATTATGGTTACCATCTTTTTGAACTTTAGCAGATCTATAGGTACAACCATCTTCTTAACCATTGCTCAATTGATTTTTCAAACAGTTGGTGTGAAGAATATCACAGCATTGAGAGATTCATCATCTGCTGAAGTTTCGGCTCAATTGTCTAGATTTCCACCTAGTGCTTTTATTCTGTCTCCTCAATCATTACAGAGTTTGGATTCGGAAGTGAGAAAATTGGTTCTTAAAGAGATCATGAAGGCTATCAAGGTGATTTTTTACTTTGCTTTGGCATTGTCGTTTGTGGCGCTTGTGTTTTCGTTATTGACGACTAATAAGAGAGTTCCGAAGTTTGAGGCAAAGAAGGAGGAGAAGGAACGAACGAGCGAACAAGCGAGCGAACAAACGAGCGAACAAGCGAGCGAACAAACGAGCGAAGCGAGTGCGTGAGTGAGTGAGTGAGTGAGTGAGTGAGTGAGTGAGTGAGTGAGTGAATGAGTAGTGGAAATAGTGATTAGAGGACATTGGTGGTTAATGTAATGGTATGATGGAATTATAGGATATAGTAATGGTTATTAATAAGAATAGATGAGTGTAGTGGGCGAACGAACGAACGAACGAACGAACGAACGAGCGAAGCGAGTGCGTGAGTGAGTGAGTGCGTGAGTGCGTGAGTTCGTGAGCTCGTGAATGGGTGAGTGGGTGAGTGAATGATAAAACGAGCGAAGAGAGTTCGTGAGTTCGTGAGTGCGTGTATGAGTGAGAGTGTGAGTTCGTGAGTCCGTGAGTCCGTGATTTCGCTCGTTCATTTACTCGTTCGCTCGCTCGTTCATTCGCTCGCTCGTTCATTCGCTCGCTCGTTCATTCGCTCGCTCGTTCATTCGCTCGTTCGTTCGTTCGTTCGTTCGTTCGTTCGTTCGTTCGTTCGTTCGTTCGTTCGTTCGTTCGTTCGTGTGAACAAACATCTAAGCCAGTTTTCACTTAGTTATGAAGGTTACCCAAAAAACTTACTCTATTCTACTTGACGTAAATCCAGAAGTTTGGAAAGAATACTTTCAAGAATGTGATGTAAAGATTGGAAAAGAGTTTCTTCTTTTCGGACAAGGTGACGACCCGAGGTGCCACAATTTTGCAGCCTTTAAAGGTGATAATTTGTTCCATGCTTTTTGGCTTTGCTTCGACGTGCAGACGTGCAGACGTAATCACGCAGTCCCTCACTTTGCTCGTTTTCGCTGCGAACATCCTCACTTATAAACTCACTCAAAAGTTCACTTACGAAGGTCCCTCACTCATAAACTCACTCAAAAGTTCACTACTCACGAACGTCCCTCACTCATAAACTCACTCAAAAGTTCACTACTCACGAACGTCCCTCACTCACTCGCTTCGCAGTTGCGGTAGTTGGTCATTTTGTAGTTCAAGAAGTCCTTCATGATTTGTTGAACATCCTAGCGAGTTATTATTCAGCTTTCACATATAGATAAACTTATATTCCTATGTATACCCCAGGTCCGCAAAACGATTGGATAGATGTCGTTTGTGAAGGATTTCGCACACGGTCCCCCACTACGCTACTCACTTGACTCGAACGAGCGAAGCGAGTGAGTGAGTGAGTAAGTAGCGAAAAGGAGTAGTGAGTAGCGAAAAGGAGCATAGTGAGTGAGTGAGTGAGTGAGTGTGAGTTTGAATGAGTGAGTGAGTGAATGAGTGTGAGTATGAATAAGTTCGTTCGTTCGTTCGTTCGTTCGTTCGCTCGTTCGCTCGCTCGTTCGTTCGTTCGTTCGCTCGTTCGCTCGCTCGTTCGTTCGTTCGTTCGCTCGCTCGTTCGTTCGTTCGTTCGCTCGTTCGTTCGTTCGTTCGTTCTTTCGCAAAAGTACACTACTCACTCACTCACTCACTCACTCACTCACTCACTCAAAAGTTCTACTCACTCAATCACTCAATCACTCGCTTCGCTCGTTCTTCAGCAAAAGTACACTACTCACTCAATCACTCACTCACTCGCTTCGTTCGTTCGTTCGTTCGTTCGTTCGTTCATTCACTCGTGTGCACTTGTATTCGTGTATTCGTGAGTAGCAAATAAAGTGACTGAAGAGGACGATTCGCAGATATTATTTTCGCAGCCAATGCTGAGAGTGAGTGCCTGAGTTCATGAGTTCGTGAGTGAGTGCGAGTGAGTGCGAGAGTGCGAGTGAGTGCGAGTGAGTGCGAGTGAGTGCGTTCTTCGTTCACACTCACTCTTTGTTCGTTCGCGAGTGAGTGAGTGAGTTTGTTTGAATGTACCGAATTCTCTACTCCAACTAGCCTAAACGAACAAACGAACAAACGAGCGTAGCGAGATTGTGAGGTTGTGAGGTTGTGAGGTTGTGAGGTTGTGAGGTTGTGAGGTTGAAAGGTTGCCAGTGAGATTAGGTCTCTTCTCAGTAGTTAACTTTTGAGGGTCGCTTCGCTCCTAAGCTACTTCGCAGCACCTACCCTTTAAGGTCGCCTCGCTCCTAAGCTACTTCGCAGCACCTACCCTTTAAGGTCGCCTCGCTCCTAAGCTACTTCGCAGCACCTACCCTTTAAGGTCGCCTCGCTCCTAAGCTACTTCGCAGCACCTACCCTTTAAGGTCGCCTCGCTCCTAAGCTACTTCGCAGCACCTACCCTTTAAGGTCGCCTCGCTCCTAAGCTGCTTCGCAGCACCTACCCTTTAAGGTCGCCTCGCTCCTAAGCTACTTCGCATCAGTCTTTTAAGGACTCTCTTCCCTTTGACTCGTTGAGTTTGAGCGTATCGAGCCACATTATTGCGGTACGGGTCTTTAGAGGTTTAGTTCCAATTGTTTCATATATTTCACAATCAAGTTGTACATGTACTGTATTCAATTGTTATCGATATTGTAAGCCCCCCCCC